>JACEEZ010011664.1:37500-82500 GCA_016584305.1 Chionoecetes opilio
TACATAAACTTTTTAACTATAATTAATATACTTTCTTGATTCTTCCTGAGCGTAACTTTATCAATATATATATATCGCCGTGTTATTCAAACGTCGTGGTTAAGAGACATATATGTAAGATAAGATTTTCATCCTATCTAGACACTTTGCAAGTACCAACTACAAGATTATTGACTATACAAAGCGCCACCACGTCAGCACGAACTAGGCGGACTCGAACCGCTGACCGAATGCGCAGGGACGCTACACATTGCGAGCTCACGACTCTACCAACCTTGCCACCCTGACGGGTAGACCTATATGTAGTTATTATACCTTGTGAGTTATTTTTTTCTGTATTTCTGCTCTGTCCTTTCTTGATTGAGAGCGTGACGTTATTTTTCATGCATCATCGTGTTATTTACAAGTCGCGGTTAAGAGAAAGATACTCGTTTATAATAGTTAATTTAGTTATGCCTTGTGACTAACCATATTCTATTTTTTTATTCTTTTAATCAAATATTCACATGTATGATAAGACGAGGCTTGCACAATTTCAATTATTTACAAGTCGCGGTTAAGAAAAAAATACTCGTTTATGATAGTTATGCCTTGTGACTAACCATATTCTTTTTACATATTTTTTTCCTCTAATATTCTATTTACCTGTATGATTAGCGAAGGTTTGCACAATTTCAAAAGGGGATGGGGGGGAAGGGGTAGGGGCGAAAACTACTCGTCTATATTAGTTATTGCTTGTAACTAACCATATTTTTTTTCTATATTCTTTTCTTCAAATATTCAGTGTATGATTAGTGAAGGTTTGCACAGTTTCAATAGGGGAGGAAGGGGAAGGGGAAGGGGCGTTGCATGGTGTGATAGGGGAACCTCGGTAGATAGTGAGGGTCTTCATAGGGGAAACACAACCTCCTGTGCCTGTACCTCCTGCATTTTGTACACCTTTGTCCCTCGCCCCTCCCTGCCTCCCTCCCCTCCCTGCCTCCCTCCCCTCCCTGCCATACAACAGCGTCCGTAAAGACTACCCCTTTGTTACGACCTGTGGCCCCGGCGTCCTCCACTCACTTATGAAGCTTATATTTCGCACACGGTCACAAGAAAGTCTCACTCCCCTATACCTCCTTCATTCACTCCACCTGCGTGTACCTGGAGGAAGATGTGGCAGTTCTCCCCTCTCTTGACACCGCCTCCCCCTCTACATCTCAAGGAATTACTCTCTCTCTCTCTCTCTCTCTCTCTCTCTCTCTCTCTCTCTCCTCTCTCTCTCTCTCTCTCTCTCTCTCTTCTCTCTCTCTCTCTCTCTCTCTCTCTCTCTCTCTCTCTCTCTCTCTCTCTCTCTCTCTCTCTCTCTCTCTTTCTTTTATCCATTTTTAGAATACGTACGCACCTTCCCTCCAACCTTATCTCTCTCGCCCTCATAGCAAGGTACTGTTGTCTCCTTGAACTCACTCGAGCAAAAGACGGCATTTGGTATTGGCGCGCGCGACACACACACACACACACACACACACACACACACACACACACACACACACACACACACACACACACACACACACACACACACACACACACACACACACACACACACACACACACACACACACACACACACACACACATACACACACACACACACACACACACACACACACACACACACACACACACACACACATCTGATATGAATTTTTTTACTTATTTATATTTTCAAGTGTGTGGATTATATACGTAAGTGAATGGAAAGAGTCACTTCAATTTAAATCTATAAATAAAATGTGTATCGTCATGGACCGCCCCACGGACATTAATTGCTCTGTAATTGCATAGGGGAGTCACAGGCAGTTAGCAAGCATTAAACTTAAACTACGAGGATAATAATACGTTTCGAAATAAAATAAATTCAGGTGTGGCATTCGTAGCTTTGTAGTTATTGAAACTTTTTTATACTTCATGCTCCCTCAAGCGCTCTTATGGTGCAAGGCGATGCATAGTGGAGCGTCGCAGGTTGCACCACAAAGCTCCGGCTCGCTCCTCTGCCTCGTCCCCGCAGAGTCGTCGTCAGCAGATCCACCACCAAGGACACTCCGATGATCGAGACACGGCACTATTTACTCCCAGACGAACCAAAATTCTCCCCCCCTCCCCCGAAAATTCATTTAGCATTCCATCGAAACTGGTTTGCGTCCGTGAAAATATAGTACATTTTAAAAAGTAAAGCTGAAACAGAGGCCAGGACAGAGCTGGGGGACAAAAAAGCGAGGGAGCAAGCCCCCTGCATATGAACTGTTGCAGGTCGTGAGGGGAGACAGGCGCGAGGGGTTTGGCGGGCGCATGTAGGAGAGAGGGGAGAAAACAGAGAGAGAGAGAGAGAGAGAGAGAGAGAGAGAGAGAGAGAGGTGACGGGTGCCACACAGAGAGACCCTCCCTCCCCCCGCCGCTGGGAGAGAGTCGAGGGATGCAAAATTCAGGCGTTACATGTACCAATTAACTCGTGCCAGCCTCTGTCCCCCGAGCCCCTCCCTCCCTCCCTCCCTCCCCTCTACCTTGCTTCCTCTCTCTCTCTCTCTCTCTCTCTCTCTCTCTCTCTCTCTCTCTCTTCTCTCTCTCTCTCTCTCTCTCTCTCTCTCTCTCTCTCTCTCCTCTCTCTCTCTCTCTCTCTTCTCTCTCTCTCTCTCTCTCTCTCTCTCTCTCTCTCTCTCTCTCTCTCTCTCTCTCTCTCTCTCTCTCTCTCTCTCTCTCTCTCTCTCTCTCTCTCTCTTCTCTCTCTCTCTCTCTCTCGCCGTGGCTCTCTTCCTCTCCGTTGCTGGCTGCCTGGACTTCTATACTTCTGTGACGTTAGACGGATCCATCTCTTGCTTTATTTAACTTGAAAATGATTGAGCGACTTGTTCCATTAGGAGATCTTTTCCCCAAGTGTTGTTGACGACCGAAGCGAGTTTGCGTTGGTGATCCATTGCCCGACGTTTTTCTCGTCAATAAGTGAGCGTTGGCAGGAGTCGCAGCTCACTTTTTTTGGTAAGTTTTTTTGTTTAGTTTAGTTTGGGCGCTCTTTTGTCGGCGATGTTGGAAATAACATTTTGCGTGTCGGAGCGGTGACGCCTATACAGGAGCACGCTAATAACCAGGCTAGTGGCGGGTGATTATTTAATGGCGCCACGGTGAGCTGCGTGTGATGTGTCCGGCCATTAATACTGGACGCTGCGACACACGCGGATAAACACGGGTGATTGGGCTGTTGTGCTTGTTGCTTTGTGAAGTTGATGAAAGGATTTATATTTGTTTGTAAATATGCGATGTAGACCTGCAGGTGGATAAAAGCCAGCGCTCGCATTCGCACACACGCACACACACACAGTCACACACACACACACACACACACACACACACACACACACACACACACACACACACCACACACACACACACACACACACACACACACACAACAACACACACACACCACACACACACACACCACACACACACACACACACACACACACACACACACACACACACACACACACACACACATGCACAGCTGCAGTATAGAAATAAGCGTACAGGGAAAAAGAATTGAGAAAACCTTGTTCTTACGAAATATATGGTATCCCTAACATTCTTCACAACGAAAAATATGAGATTTACGAAATTTACGCTTGGGGGAAACGTGGCTCCGGCGCGACGAGGAGGGAACAATGTTAGGTAAAACATTAATCAAGGTGAATCGCCCTGAATATTAAGGTAGGAGGCCGTAGCACCGTGACTGGCCGCTGCTGACCCCCTCCCCTCCCTGTCCTCCTCCTCCTCCTCCTCCTCCTCCTCCTCCTCCTCCTCCTCCTCCTCCTCCTCCTCCTCCTCCTCCTCCTCGTATGTTTGTAAAAGTTAAAATCTGCTCTGCACGTCAAAGAAATGAAACATGATTTCTAGCTTAGTCTTCCTTTCTCCTTTCTCTTAGTGATCTTAGCCCAGCAGTTGCCTTGAAGCTAGTCAGGCATGTATACTAGGCAGTTTGCTTATATATACTGATTTAATATGTTTAGGATAATGGAGGGAGTGTTTAGAAAATGGAGCAAAAAGATATAGGTACGTATTTCATCCTTTTGTTTCCCATTTTCCTTTTCGTTCAAATTTGAGTGACAGTAGTTATTATCATAGAGTATGTCTCTTATTTTTGAAGTGTAGTATGTTGTTTGGCTGTGTGGAAGGTATGGTAGGTATAATGGAATAAGTAATATTGATAAATTGCCTTGTCTCTTTACTATTTTATCTCTACGGTACTTTTGAGTTGTTTTACCGTTGTTTTTGCTTGGTAGGTTATTTGAGGTTTATTTTTAGGTTATTTTAAGTTCATTTTATTTCTATTTAGGTTATTTTAAGTTCATTTTATTTCTATTTAGGTTATTTTAAGTTCATTTTATATCTATTTAGGTTATATTAGGTTAATTGAGGTTATTTGAGGTTTATTAATTGTCTTATTCTTAGGGATACATGTGTGACAGGTGTTTACTTTCATTCTCCTTCATCTTCATTGACAAGCCACCAAACGCCTCACGTCGCTGCATTTTAGAACACTGCCAAGCACAATTCATCGTTATATCATTGAGTGAGTTAGATAAATAATTATGATACAATTAATGTTATTGTTGATACTTCTATAGTCTATTTTTTTAACCGAGGCGAAAATTCCATTCTACCTTAAGGTCTCATGCTTAAAGTTATGTCTATGTTTACCTGATAATATTGTTAACTATGATAAAATACAGCTGAAATTTAGAAGAACCGTACTATTCCCTTCTCCTGGCATCAAATATCAGTCAGTAAGCAGCAAGAATTCAGGATTTTTGCACCGCGTTAAAAAATAACAGTATAATGAAAATTGAAATCTTAAAACCTATACTGCATCGGGACTTCATAGAGTAGCGATCAATGCATCCTGTGGTAGTGTCGCTCAATCCAGCTTTCCGGAAGGGTTGTCGCAGGACCGAGGAACATCTCACGCCCGTCTGCCTCTCCCTCCGCCCATCTCTTACTTAGGATTCATAGACACGTTGCTGATCGATTTGCTAGAGACATTTAGAATAGGCTGAACTAAATTGGCCCACCCCTCTTTCTTTATTCTCTTACTGTCATCCATATAGGGACTGACAACTAAACGGCCTATTTGTTACTTATTTTTTGTGTTTATCCAGTCCTTTGTGATGTAAAAAAAAAAAAAAAAAGTAATAGGAAACAATAAAAAAAATGGCAAAATAGTCAAAAATAAGATAGTAAATAATAAAAAAGTAATAGTAGTTAAAAGTAAAAGTAAAATATGACCACCAAACTCTATTGTTGTGCATTGCTAAACACAAAACACAAACAAAATCACAAATATTGGTGAAAATTAATCACTCAGCGTCACAATTTACATCTTCCCATTGAATCATCTTTGTTATAACATGTTTGATCCTGTTCTGTCTAAACTGCCTCTGATGTGCACTCGCCGCCCATGACAGAATCCACACCTTCCATTATTCAAGGTTTAGCCAATATCTCCATTATTTCGCACCCCTCCCAGGTATATTGTAGTAGGCCTGCTGTCTCCAGGCATCATTCCTCACCTGACACGCTAAAGGGGGCTGACTTGTCTTTAAGAATATGAAATTTGATATTGATGTTACTTCTTCGCGTTGTAGGATGCATGATATGACTCTTAGAAGAACTTAAGGTTTGTTTAGAAAGTTTTTGACCATTATTACTTTTGCTGTAAAAAAAATAATAAGCACTCTCTCTCTCGCTCTCGCTCTCGCTCTCGCTCTCGCTCTCGCTCTCGCTCTCGCTCTGGCTCGCGCTCGCGCTCGCGCTCGCGCTCTCGCTCTCGCTCTCGCTCTCGCTCTCTCTCTCTCTCTCTCTCTCTCTCTCTCTCTCTCTCTCTCTCTCTCTCTCTCTCTCTCTCTCTCTCTCTCTCTCTCTCTCTCTCGGATGGTTTTGTTTATAGATACAAGACATAGACAGACAGACAGGCAGACAAAAAGAGACAGACATACAGAAGTATTCGTAGTTGAGCAGTAATAGTAGTAGTGGTGACAGTAGTAGTAGTAGTTGTTGTAGGATGGTTTTGTTATAGATACGAGACAGACAGGTAGACAAAAAGAGATAGACAGACAGACGGAGGCATTCGTAGATAAGCAGTAATAGTAGGACGGTGACAGTAGTAGTAGTAGTAGTAGTAGTAGTAGTAGTAGTAGTAGTAGTAGCAGTAGTAGTAGTAGTAGTAGTAGTAGTGTAGTAGTAGTAATAGTAATAGTAGTAGTAGCAGTAGTAGTAGTAGTAGTAGTAGTAGTAGTAGTAGTAGTAGTAGTAGTAGTAGTGTAGTAGTAGTAGCAGTAGTAGTAGTAGTAGTAGTAGTAGTAGTAGTAGTAGTAGTAGTAGTAGTAGTACTAGTAGTGTAGAAATAGTAGTAGTAGTAGTAGTAGTAGTAGTAGTAGTAGTAGTAGTAGTAGTAGTAGTAGTAGTAGTAGGTTCGTTGGTCATCAATAGATTAAGAGGCAGCAGTGGCATGTCAATAAGTAAGACTCCATCATTTATTCTCGGTGTACCTGGGCCTCATTTATTTATTCATGATTATAAATTTTCCCATGATTGTATAAACCTGTTTCTAATTTTCATTTCTGTTCCATGTGGTGCGCGGCCTGCGTCTACAGTATGTAAGTACCTCCAGTGTGTTGACTTGTTTGCATTCTTTCTTGATGTTATTTTCTTATTTTTGCTGTCATCTTTTTCTTCTACTTTTTTCTTCTTTTTTTTCTTCCTCTTCCTCATTTCTTCTTCTGACTTTCACCTTTTTCTTTTTCTTCTGCTTTTCTTCTTCATTTTTTTCTCCCTCTTACTCTTTCCTTCTTCTGACTTTCACCTTTTTATTTTTATTTAGCTTTTCTTCTTCATTTTTTTCTCCCTCTTTCTCTTTTCTTCTTCTGACTCATCTTTTTCTTTTTCTTCTGCCTTTTTCCTTCATGTTTTTCTTCTTCTTCCTCTTTTCTTCTTCTTACTCCTCTTCTTACATTATAGCAAACAAGCATTATCGGTATATCTCAAGTGTTATATCAATCAATGGTGAGTTAATCATTATTGAAATATATATAATAGCATTGATGGGCTGATCAGGTTGCCATAGAATTATCAGGTCTTCAGTGATAGGTTGTCCCACATACCTCAGGAGACGTCGTCCTCATTGGATCCATGTTGCGGAGACGGTCATTGCTGGGTCAAGGCCGTTTGTTTACAGCGAAAATATCGATAATATGTGACGTGTTATTAGCTGGATTGATTCCTGTATAGGTTTTCCTGGTGAGGCGAGAAAGGGAAAGACGGTGGGTGGGATGAGTCTTGTAATTGTGGCTAAATTAAACGTATAGGAATTGACAAGAGAGAGAGAGAGATATGAACGAAAGAAAGTGGGAGTGAGCGAGGGCTACAAGACCCCGGCGGGCCATGACCTCCCCTTGAAGGGCACGGCGCGACCCTTTGGTCAAACTTTCAACAGGGATGTCCACCGCCCGTCTGCCGCCATCATTATTTATCATGTGTCAAAAATGCGTAGCCGAGCGTGCGTGAATGTATGCATGACCCGGCCTGCTGCTGCGAGGCGTCGGGACCTAACACCAGGACGCCTTTGCTAAATCTTACCTAAAAACCTGCGATCCTCCCACTCCTTCTTGGATGGGTTTTTTTTTGGTTTTTTTACATCTCAAAGGACTGGCCAAGGACACAAAAAAAAGAGGTAACACAAACCCCATTTAGTTGCCAGTCCCTATAAAGAAGAGAGTAAGAGAATAAAGAAAGGGGGGGGTGCCAATTTAGTTCGGGAGGTGTCTTGTCACTCTTCTCTATTATTATTACCATAACGCCTCAACCCTCTTCTTCTTTTCCCAGCATAGTGTCGCACTTTCCATTGTATACACAGGTTCCCTCAGGTCGTCCTCCTGCCCATCCTGACCCTCCTGCCGTGTCTCTATATAGGACAGCACGCGTAATGCTTCCTTGGTCTGTATACTTATGAAGCTTTCCGGGCAGTCATGGCTCGTTAAATCCTATCAAGTTTTATTAGAGTGTGAGACCAGCCAGGGGTTATTTCATATTTCATATTTCTGGCTTTCTATACTACGAGTGGATAGAAGAAAAAAATTAAAATAAATCTTCATCTTTATAGGACGCATAAAATTGCCAATCGATAACAACAACAGTTCCCTTTGGATTTTAGGAGGATATGCTTTTTAACCTTCACTAATACGAGGCCTATGTTCTATCACTTATCTATCACCATCACTTATAATGTGATGTTAGAGCATGCCGGTGCCTCAACTACCTCTCATGTGTCTTCGTAGCATTGTGAGCATGACCTTTCCAATTCCCAGTGTTGGACGCCCTAAGCCTGCATCACCCGCCTAAGTTCCCACGCTCATCAGGGCCAGGGGGGCGGGTCTGGGCGCTGATGTTACCCCGTGGGAGGGTTGCGAAAGAGACCTCGCAGAACACGGAAGCGGCGAAGTAAAGTAGGAGTGAGGCGGACAAAACACGGTGACGGTGGTGGGTGAGGTGCTGATGAAGACAGAACTTTTTTTCTTTCTCTTTTCATTGAAGCCTATAGCGCCTGTAGGCTATTTTTGGTTATTCCTCTAGGGCTAAGATGTATAAATATACTAAGGACGGAGAGAGACAGTTTTTCGGGTGGATATCATCGAACGGCACATCATCATCTAGTGGCACACAAATAAACGTAAATATATATGGGATTAGGCTGAGGACATTAAATTAGGCATTCTTGATAAGCCATACAGTGCGGTTTGATTTATGTATGTTTATTTGTCTCGGTCTCTTTCAATTTTTTTTCTCTCTCTCTCTCTCTCTTCCTCTCTCTCTCTCTTCTCTCTCTCTCTCTCTCTCTCTCTCTCTCTCTCTCTCTCTCTCTCTCTCTCTCTCTCTCTCTGTCTTCTTCTTCTGTTCTGTCTGTCTGTCTGTCTGTCTGTCTGTCTGTCTGTCTGTCTGTCTGTCTGTCTGTCTGTCTGTCTGTCTCTCTCTCTCTCTCTCTCTCTCTCTCTCTCTCTCTCTCTCTCTCTCTCTCTCTCTCTCTCTCTCTCTCTCTCTCTCTCTCTCTCTCTCTCTCTCTCTCTCTCTCTCTCTCTCTCTCTCTCTCTCTCTCTCTCTCTCTCTCTCTCTCTCGTCCCAAAGGAAGCGAGTTCGCATCATTGATAAACCTACGCGCAATTGCACCGGGCGTCGTGTAGGCAATAGTATGGCGTAAATATTGCTCGTCGAGACTGAAGTAAAACCTAAATAATATACATAAGGTGTGAAAATATCATCACAAGCATGCCTGTATTCACGTGTCCCTAATGCACCAAGCGACAAGCGACATTTTTTCGCCTAAGACTTCGCTGTTTTGCTTTATTCATTACACGGCGGCAGATTATGAGGATTGCTATAGAGAACCGCCTTATTTTTCAGGGCATTAACCCCTTGAGGCCTAGAACGTTATTTCCATTGTAATTTGGGTACCATTAGACGATTTTAATTAATATAAGCAATATTTTTTAGATATGACGTGTTTACTATCTTTGTCCATTAGCTAATTTGGTATATTTAGTTACTTTTCGTAATTGTATGGCTTACAACAGACGATTTCATATAGCAAAGGAAAGATCTGGGCGTGAAGGGGTTAAAAAGTAAAAGAAGGACGCAAGGTTTAATCAGCATCCTTTCGCGCATCAGTAAGAACAAGCGGAGCAAAGTAATGCAGCTCATCAACCTTAACCTGTCCTCATTGTAACCCACTCATAAATATACACTTCAAGTTTTCATGGTAATTTTGAGCTATACGATGAAAGAATAAACTTCCGGCATACTTTGAATAATAAAAAGTATCTTCCTTCCATGTAAAAGTACCATGAAAATGTTCAATATCATTAAAGAAGAGGTAGATTGAAAGATAAAAAAGGAATATAAAGGTAAGGAAGGTTCACGACTGTATTTCCCATAAGTTGGGCTTCAGCGTCCTGCTCCATACGGTCTGTTTACCCTTATGGAGAGAGAGAGAGAGAGAGAGAGAGAGAGAGAGAGAGAGAGAGAGAGAGAGAGAGAGAGAGAGAGAGAGAGAGAGAGAGAGAGAGAGAGAGAGAGAGAGAGAGAGAGAGAGGGGGGGGGGGGCGTCCTCTTCCACTCTGGTTTTTCTCTCATTTTGACGTTTTCATATCCAGTTAACTTCCACATCAAACATAAGTATTGTATTGTGAGCCGCTTCGAACACCGTGTAGGATCAGACAAACACATCATTACCTTGTTTGGCTGTACCAGAACACCAAAACTTAATAGTGGTGCCCTTCCTCGCTCCCTATACATTCACCGAGGCGTTGGAGGGTAGAGATCCGCGTTTTCCACCAGCGTAGATAGGCATGCCTCCACCAGCATTCCATTACCTCTGCTTTGTTTCTGGGGGCAGAATTAGCAACGAGAGAGAGAGAAAGAGAGAGAGAGAGAGAGAGAGAGAGAGAGAGAGAGAGAGAGAGAGAGAGAGAGAGAGAGAGAGAGAGAGAGAGAGAGAGAGAGAGAGAGAGAGAGAGATATCAAACCGCACTGTATGGCTCATCAGGAATGCCCAATTTAATGACCTCACCCAAATCCTAAGTAATCTTACGTTTGTTTGTGTGCCACTAGGAACCTTACGTATAGAAATCAGCCAGAGACCTGCCGCTTAACACTCCTGCACCGCCAGGGATCTGTAGGACGCTCTATAGGACCTCCGCCACGTCCTTAGGGCCTGGCCATTGGGAGCTGGATCCCGGCAGCGGCGGGGCTCGTGGCGTTGTGGGCTGCTCGCTCGTGTGTCCATAAATTAATTTGAGTGTTTGGTAATAACAGCCTCTGCCACTCACTACACGGCCCTCGCTCACGACTCTCGGCCGTGGGCGGGCGCGGCCTGAAGTGGGCGGGACTGTTTGCTGTGGGCGGTGGGTGGAGGCCGGGAGAAGTGGATAGTGGCTTGGATGTGAAAATAGTTGACATGTAGATATGTATTAAAATAGGATGAGTGGGTGTGGCGTGGGCTGGAATGGTGGTGGTGGTGTAGTGGTGGTGTGGCAAGGCAGGTGGAGGCAGAGTAGGTTTGCCTCAAGACCTGCAACACTCTTAATGCCCACGCCCTAACTTTCCACTGGAGGAGGCGTGCCAAGGGGCTGAGGGTGAGGCTGGGTGTGGTGGGGTGATGCACACAATGAAGGGCGGGGAAAGGTGACAGCTGAGGGGAAGCTGAGGTCCGATACAGAAGCCTTAGCTACCTATATCCGAGGCTAAACATTTGTGCTGAGGAACAGTCCATCAACACCACCAGATAGGCTTCACTATTAGCTTCTTCCTCCACTATTGAACATCACAATTGTCTTATCCCCACGACACTGTGTTCTGTCAGTATCTTAACCCCTTGAGCACCACAACGTAATTTTCATTGTAATTTGGATACCATTAGTCAATTTTAATGAATATAAGCAATATGTTAATAGATATGACCTGCTTAGTATCGCGTCCACTAGTTAATTTGGTATATTCAGTTACTTTTCGTAATTCTATGGCTGAAAACAAACGATTTTATATAGCAAAGGAAAAATCTGGACGTGAAGGGGTTAATGATATAAAATATGCAATTGATGCATTTTTTGTTGTCCACTTAACATCACTACTCGTGCCTCGAATTGAAAGACGCCGATAAGTCGTTTGTGTGTGCATGGAATATAGTCGTCAACCTCCCTCCTAAAAACATTGCCTCCCTTTTTCCTATCTTACCTCGATCGCGTGCCCTCAGAAGAAGCCCTATTGGTTAGTGTTGCCATGCAGTCAAGGCCCGGGGTGGGTGTTTCGTCTCATGCCTTGTCAGCGGCGGGCCCTCGTCGCTTTAACCCGCCACATTTACGCCAGCTAGGTAGAAAATATGCCGGGTGTAAAACTATGCCTCGCGTGCTGTGTTTTTGGAGTGCACGCGGCATAAAATGCTTCCGAAAATAAAACAGAGCTGCGCCATGGAGGACACCGGGGAAGGGAAGTGGAAACACCTGCATTATTACCTTCCCACCGGCTGTTTGATGTTCCGCTCCTTTTTTTCCTGTATAGTTTTATTTAGCACATGCAGGTCCCGCCGAGTGTGTGTGTGTGGGTGTGTGTGTGTATGTGTGTGTCTGTGTGTGGGTGTGTGTATTCATCTAGTTGTATTTTACAGGGCCTGAGCAACGCTCGTATGGCCCCGTCTCCATATCAACATTTATTTTATCATTCATCCTTAGTGCTTAGTGTTGGCCGAAGCCATCACCCCGGGAGGCGGGTCACAAACTCCCGGCTAACACCCGGTACCCATTCATTGCTGGGTGGACAGGGGCTCGGGTTTTAAGAAGACCGCCCGTCTGCCTTCGCTCCGCCCGGGGATCAAACCCGGGACTTCTCGGTTGTGAGCCGAGCGTGCTATCCCTTACACTACGGAGTTCGGAGTACGGAGTTCTACGGAGTTAGTACGGAGTGTGTGTGTGTGTGTGTGTGTGTGTGTGTGTGTGTGTGTGTGTGTGTGTGTGTGTGTTCTGGAAAAACGTAGATTTAAAAGAGAAATACTGAGGAACTGGTTCAAAAATAAGGTATAGTAGATGATTGGAATGGACTCAGTCAGTCGTCAGGTAGTTAGTGCGGAGTCAATAGTTTTAAAAAGGAATTTTATGGATGTTCTCACGGCCTCTTGTAGCTTCCTTATGTTGCTATGTTCTTCTTTATAGATAATGAATGACCTTGACTTGATATATAAGGAAATCATCGCACACGCACACACGCTCCTCCCTGTCTTATAAGGAGATGGACGGAAACAAAGATGACATTTCTTTTGGTTTGGTCCACATGTCCTGGCCAGCCCGCCCCTCCCACACCCTCAGGCCCCCCCGGGAGTGACGTATTGTTTAGTGCGTCTCACTAGAGGGGTGATGCGCCCCCCCTGAGCGTTCCCACACTCCAGGAGGACAGAACTTTGAGATTTAAGATGCTGCCCTCCCAGTCCACGTAGTGACGGCGTGTCCACAGCCTTGTGCGACTCTGGGAACATTGATGCTTCTCATTGCTGCCGCTTTTTTTCTCTTTTTTTATTATTTATTTATTTATGTATTTATTTATTTATTTATTTATCCTTTTTTTTTTTTTTTTTTTTTTCCACCGCCCGATTACCGTCACAGAAACGTGCCTCTTGACAAGTGCATAACCCTCTCCTGAACGGGTTATGGATTGTTCACGAAGTTTTGTATGTCATGAATAGCACATGAATGGAAAATAAGAAATCAAAATGTTATGTACCAAGTCAGAGGTACAAAAGCCTATAAGAACTTTTCGTTATTACAAGGAAGTTTGTAAAGGATGCTCACGTGTCCTCGTAAGCAAAGGTCCGGCCAAGTTAGGGCGACACGTTGTTTCCAGGACGCCTCGCCCCTCCCGCCAGTGTCTCCCCAATAGCTCCCCCAGCCTTTGGTCTCCGGGGCTCGAACCATATGGTCTCTCCGGTATTAATTTCCATAGTCAATTGGGGTGAGCAGGTAACCCACAGTGGGCAGGCAGCGTGAGAGTTGACCCTCGCTGAACAGACCTGTATTCTACCTGCCTCCACCACCACCATCACCACTTAACTCTTCAACCACTTATGACCACCTTTCAACACCACTGTTTGGTGACCTACTCCTTTTTCCCTCTGCCGTCCCGCGCCCATCACCTTCTACACCTCCCAATATCTGCATATTTTTCTCACTTCAACTCAGGACCATCGACCTCTCTACCATCATCACCATCGTTTACGTCTTCCACCAGAACATTTAACCCCTTCACGCCCAGATCTTTCCTTTGCTATATAAAAAATCGTCTATTGTCGAGCCATAAAATTAAGAAAAGTCACTGAATATACCAAATTAATTAGTCGACAAGGATACTAAACAGATCAGATCTATAAAACATTACTTATAGTCACTAAAAATTGTCTTATGGTAGCCAAATTACAATGAAAATTACGTTTTGGGCCTCAAGGGGTTAATCGTCCTAAAACCAGGTATGTAGCCAGTCAATTCAGGGATCCACCGACACATACTATAAATTTGAATCAAAACAGTCAGAATCCCACCAATGATCGATGTTCCTGAACCCCACATTTTGCCATGCGTTTAACCCCCTGAGACCCAGAGTGTAATTTCCATTGTAATTTGGGTACCATTAGACGATTTTTAGTTAATGTAAGCAATATTTTACAGATATGACCTGTGTAGTATCCTTGTCCACTAGCTAATTTGGTATATTCAGTTACTTTTCGTAATTTTATAGCTCGACAACATATTATTTTTTATAGCAAAGAAAAGATCTGGGTGCGAAGGAGTTAATGACGAGAAAATAGATTCTTAGAAAGTAGACTCGAGATGAGTAGATGCTGCTAATATGGGAGAGAAAAAAAACCGAAAGTATACGCCTGGTAGTGCCAATAACGAGCCAAACCACCTTCGTTGCGCCTAGAGGCCAGACAAGGAAGAAAAACCATGTCTCTATATGCCTAACTCAACCCCCTCCACCTTGAACCATCTGCCTCCTCCACCACAGGACACATCATCACTCAGACCTCCACATCTCCACAGGTTTACTCACAACTGTCTCCACCAATTGCTTTTGTCACCATCTTCCACTACCGCCACCACTATTTCTTCATATTTTTTTTTTTCTCTCTCTCTCTCTCTCTCTCTCTCTCTCTTCTCTCTCTCTCTCTCTCTCTCTCTCTCTCTCTCTCTCTCTCTCTCTCTCTCCTCTCTCTCTCTCTCTCTCTCTCTCTCTCTCTCTCTCTCTCTCTCTCTCTCTCTCTCTCATCCATCTCATCCTCTCTCTCACCACACACAACACACACACACACACACACACACACACACACACACACACACACACACACACACACACACACACACATACACACATACACACACTCACACCACATCTGTCTTTCATCTGTCCCACCACACGCCGCCTAATATCTCAGTATCCATCTAAGCATAATCTGTCCCACATCGTTTATACCTGAAACCTTCATCCTCGCCGTCGTCGCAGTCACCCGCGTCCGTCGCTTTGTCGGTGGCCTGGAGGAGGAGCGGTGAAAGGTGCGCCCAGGGGATGAGGCAGGTGAGAACTTTATCAGCGCCGCTCATTAGTACAGGTAGACGGCTAATGAGGTGATCCGCTGGACAGTTAAAAACAAAATATGCCTTTGAATTTTTGTTGATGTTATCGAGTATACTGGTTTTACCGAGAGAGAGAGAGAGAGAGAGAGAGAGAGAGAGAGAGAGAGAGAGAGAGAGAGAGAGAGAGAGAGAGAGAGAGAGAGAGAGAGAGAGAGAGAGAGAGAGAGAGAGAGAGAGAGAGAGAGAGACTTGACTGACTTTCAGACAGACAAACAGACAGCAAATGGTAGATTGACAGAGAATACATACAGACTGACAACCAAGCAATGACTCAATAAATCTTATTTTATTTTATTGTAACAGCTGTCATATTTTGTGTATCGCGTGTATACTTTGATGTAGTGATATGCAATGTGTGTGTGTGTGTGTGTGTGTGTGTGTGTGTGTGTGTGTGTGTGTGTGTGTGTGTGTGTGTGTGTGTCTGTGTGTGATAAAATTTCAGAATTCCTAAATCAATGCGAACTAATTTAGCGTTGGATGTAGGTCGGCATTGTCACCTATGTAAAGTGTTCATTGATGAAAAGAACTCAAACTCCAGTGTGGAGGAAGTAAAATCAAGGTTCTTCAGGAGAGAACAGTTAGTTGAGTCTTGCCTATAGTAAATATAAAAAGTATATGCCTTAAAGCATCGAATACCAGCCGATGTTTTACTTGAACGGAAGCATTGGAGACATCGGAATGTATACGTTCTTTGCCATCAACATGTGACTCCTGTTTTTTGATAATAGGAATGTTATTTGCCAAATGGTGTGCAAAAATGTCATCGCCATAACAGTGAACGAAACACTTAATTAGATCGAAAACATGACAGCTATATTATGACAGTGGGCGATAAGGCTAACAATAGATTCAGAGAAGATACTAGAGATAAGAGGACAGAGTACATTAAAAGGATTTGTATAGAGCTAGTTTACAAATTCATAACATTGTCTGTGTGTGTCGGATGTTAGGGTGATTTATAAGACAACCGTAAATATATCAACGGAACCCCTTGAGGAGAATTACCAAGGTGAATAGTGTTGAGAGATAGTGTGCGGTATCAGGAAGAAGTATTATTGATCAGGGAAGTTCTGTGCTAGAGTCTCTTTTCTAGATAGATTAAAAGGTTTAGAAAGGAAAGGTAGGAAACTTAACTTACTGGTCGTTTGTTTGAAGAATTAAAAAAGCATATTGAAAGTAGTAGTTCTAGAAAAAAAGGAAAAGTAGTTACTGACAGATAGGAAGGAGACAATCATAGATAAGTAGGTAATATAAATTAGTTAATATAATAATGTAATGTAATATAATTATGTAATATAATAATGTAATCTATATATATAAATCTCAAAATTTGTCTGTCTGTTTGTGTGTCCGTATGTTCGTTATAGACTCGGCTACAGTTGGTCAAAACCCCACATGCCGCACATATTTGGAATCCTCATGACCCAACGGAGAACATAGGCTATGTTTCGATGGGCGTGGCCAGCAAAAACAACCTAAAAACGGCGGTGGCTGCTAAACCGTGCGAGATACAGACTTGACACTGTAGTCCAAAATTGTTGGCCGTGATCGACTTGGGGGGATGGAAGATATTTTGAGGGGTGTGTCCGACACCGGTGGGCGTGGCAAGCAAAAACAACCTAAAAACAGCTGTAGCGGTTAAACCGTGCGAGATCCGGGTCCCCGTCCCTCTGGCTGGGTAAAGCCCCCATCACACATTCCATAATGGAACCACGAACGCGCCAACAATGCAATGCGCAGCGCCGTCATGGTCCTGGTTATGGGTCCATCGTGACCGATCGTGACGCTCGTGACGCGCTCGGCCGAGGCCACGAAAAGTTAATGCGTGCACTAAAAAATCGGGAAGCTCCCCGATGTTTGTACCCAACGCAGCGCTATCTTAAGTCTATCGTGACGCTATCTTATCTATGTAGCAGCTTCGTGAAACTACCGTGATCGTCTTATGTCTATCGTGACGATAAGAAACCGTTACGCGAGCCTTGTTCCCTACTTTCCCACCCCCTTCCGTCTTCCCCCCCTTTCTCATTCACCTCCACCCACCCGCGCCTCACTACTCCCTACTCCCTCATCACGTGATGACACCACCCTCCCCCAACTCTATCCTCTACTCCCTTGCCACGCGGTGACACCACCCTCCCCCTACTCTCTTCCCCCTACTCCCTCGCCACATGTTGACACCCCCACCCCCCTTTTAACCACTCATATCCCCACCAACGTACCAACAACGCCTTCTACATGCCCAAGCCCCCTCCCCCCGTTTCCCCACCAACATCAACACCCCCTTCTTTATTACAACCCCCCTCCCCCGTTTCGCCCCCTTCTCCCTCACCAACACGTACCCTCCCCTGTTTCTCCCACCTTCATCTCTACCCCCCCTTCCTTCTCCATCACCATGGCAACATCCACCCACGTGTGAGGCATGTCTCTTGACGCTATCATGATACGTTCATGGCACCGTCATGGCACTGTCGTGGTTATCGTAGCTCTATCGTGACGACAAAATGACCGTTGATTTTTTATTCGTGACGTAGTTTTACAGCTGTCATGACTCCATCGTGACCATCTTACGACCATCATGACACATACGTACAGGCACCGTGACATTGTTGTGAGGCTATCGTGGTCTGCGTTTTTCGTGGTCAAATTTCACGATAACGTCAATAATCAAATTGGTGGCGCTATCGTGGTTCGATTATGGAATGTGTGACGGGGGCTTAATGCTAAGAGATATCAACATAACACAATATGGCCGCAGGCCCACAGCCAAAGCCGTCTGTATGTAAAAACCTGCGCCTGGGAGAGCGAGATGGACGTGACGTCAGTAGCAGAGTCTGCTATGCGAGTCAGTAGGAGCCGAGCTTTCTGCGTGTGAGGATGTACGGGCGGTACGGCTCTCATTGCACCCACCTTTCACCCACTGTTAACTCTTCGCCATTTAATATTTTGCTCAAAAACATTTTACATGGAGAATATGAAATATGAATAGAAGCGGAATTTAATTCGCTTTCCATTGATATATTTCGTTTACTGATAAATGAATTGGCAGCATGCATAAATTAGCGTTACCTAAATACATAACATCATGAAATCGGGTAATTTCCTATCTAATATATGTTTATCAGTATAAAAGATATACTGTTATCTTTGGAAATGTTTGTTCTATAATATTATCAAATAAAAAACCGTAAAACACACTAAAGAAATGCCATTATGAGACTCAAGAAATATGCATGAACTTAAACTCTTCGCCATTTAATATTTTGCTCGAAAATATTTTACATGGAGAATATCAATAAAAGCTGAATTTAATTAGCTTTCTATTGATATATTTTGTTTTCTGATAAATGAATTAGAACCATACATACATTAGCGTTAACTAAATAAATAACATCATCAATCGGGAAAAATTACCCGATTTCATGATCCTTTTAGTTAGTTAACGCTAATTTATGTATGGTTCTAATTCATTTATCAGAAAACGAAATATAGCAATGGAAAGCTAATTAAATTCCGCTTCTATTGATATTCTCCATGCAAAATGTTTTTGAGCAAAATATTAAATGGCGAAGAGTTAAAGTTCATGCATATTTCTTGAGAGTCATAATGGCATTTCTTTAGTCTGTTTTACGGTTTTTTATTTGATAATATTATAGAATAAACATTTCCGAAGATAACAATATATCTTTTATACTGATAAACATATAATTAGGTAGGAAATTACCCGATTTCATGATGTTATGTATTTAGTTAACGCTAATTTATGCATGCTGTTAATTCATTTATCAGAAAACAAAATATAGCAATGGAAAGCTAACTAAATTCCGCTTCTATTGATGTTCTCCATGTAAAATGTTTTCGAGAAAAATATTAAATGGTGAAGAGTTTAAGTTCATGCATATTTCTTGAGAGTCTCATAATGGCATTTCTTTAGTGTGTTTTACGGGTTTTTATTTGATAATATTATAGAACAAACATTTCCGAAGATAACAATATATCTTTTATACTGATAAACATATAATTAGGTAGGTAAACTTGTCATCTCGGTGGCCTCGTACAGACTCAGTCCGTGACGTCATAAATCTCAGGCGCAGGCCTTTATAGATTGAGACGGCCTTGCCACAGCCCTCCACAGGAGCTAGGAGAAAGTTGCCCGGAGGGCACCCTTTCTGCTAGTATAATATAATAATATAATGTAAACCTAATCTATCTATAATAATATAAGCGAAAGTGTGTGTGTGTGTGTGTGTGTGTGTGTGTGTGTGTGTGTGTGTGTGTGTGTGTGTCTGTCCGCGATAGGTGCCGCCCCCTGTGGCGGAATCCCATCATATGTCACAGTTTTGGAATGAGGTTGACCAGGGGAAGGTTTTAAGCCCACTTATAGGATGATCCGATCACTTTTTTCTTCTTTTTTTTTAGCAGCCTATTAGCGAGAACTGTGAAGAAAAAAAAGTGGGTTGCGAGAATTGAGGAAACCTTGATGTAGGGTGATGGGTAATAGGTGAGTGAATGGGTGGGGTGATGGGTAATGGGTGAGTGAATGGGTGGGGGTGATGGGTGATGGGTGAGGGAATAGGTGGGGGGTGATGGGTAATGGGTGAGTGAATGGGTGTGTGGTGATGGGTAATGGGTGAGTGAATGGGTGTGTGGTGATGGGTAATGGGTGGGGGGTGATGGGTAATGGGTGAGTGAATGGGTGGGGGGAATACATACATTTCAGGAAAGTTAGAAGGGGCTATCTGGAGAGTCTGTGTTTGGTGGGCCGAGGTGGTGGGTAATGGGTCTACCTGGAGAGTCTGTGTTTGGTGGGCCTTCGGCCCACCAATAGCCCTCCGCAGGAGCTAGCCAAAACGTCCGTCCGGAGGGCGGCTTTGCTTTCAGGAAAGTTAGAAGGGGCTATGATGTGAATGGGTTGGCGTTAATACATACATTTCTACATCCATGATTTCAGGAAAGTTAGAAGGGGCTATCTGGAGAGTCTGTGTTTGGTGGGCCGAATGCCCACCAAACACGGGTGATGGGCCGAAGGCCCACCAATAGCTCTCCGCAGGAGCTAGCCAAAAAGGCCGCCCGGAGGGCGGCTTTGCGGCTAGTATATATATAAATCTCAAAATTTGTCTGTCTGTCTGTGTGTCTATGTTCGTTATAGACTCGGCTACAGATGGCCAAAACCCCACATGCCGCACATATTTGGAATCCTCATGACCCAGCGGAGGACATAGGCTATGTTTCGATGGGCGTGGCCGACCCTGGTGGGCGTGGCCAGCAAAAGCAACCTAAAAACGGCTGTGGCTGCTAAACCGTGCGACATACAGACTTGACAAAGTAGTACAAAATTGTTGGCCGTGATCGACTTGGGGGGGGATGGAAGAGTTTTTCTCACTTCCTTCACTAATTTCGGCTCAAAACCGTCTTCAAATGTGACGTAATTTTGAGAAGAAGTCAGCATTGCTAAGCTGAACGTTCCAATCTAACATGCCAATGTAAATTTATTAAACCGAAAAGCTGTGGGCCTGCGGCCCTCCGCATGAGCTAGGAGAAAGGTGCCCGGAGGGCACCTTTTCTGCTAGTGTAATATAAGAAAGGCATCAAGAACATAATCATACAGGTGTCATGTGTGTGTGTGTGTGTCTGTCTGTCTGTCTGTCTCTGTGTGTGTGTGTGTGTGTTTGTGTGTGTTGTGTTGTTTGGTGTGTTATGTAATGTGTTTCCAGTGAGGGAATGAGGGAATGTTGGGGAGTCAGTGGCGGAGGAGGCGACGCTGTTATGTAAATCAACAAATGTGTGGACAGGCGTCTCCCAGGCCGACATTTGTCACCGTCCACCTGTGACAAATTAGGTTGTTCTACCCTCAACGCCGACCACACAACCCCCACCCACCCCCCTCACCCCACCCATCACCCCACCAATCACACCGTCCCAGGTATTCGTCCACCCCTTCCCCCAACACCTGTCATTACCTCAACGGCCATGAGAACCCCCTCTGCTATATCACCCTTACCGTATTTTAGTCATTGCATCCCATTCACTTTTCCCCTCCTATATATCGTATAATCAGCCTATCACATTCAGCCTAAAGTTCCCATCATCATCCTGAATATTTACTGTCTTAACTTATATATACCTTTCAAACCATGTGTGTGATTAATAATTGTTTAAATAAAGAAAATAGAAAACCATCATCACCATACTGCTCATCCACGACCAACATCATCATTATAACCAATAACAACAACAACAATAACATTTCACAGCCTGTAGACTTTACCTGTGCAGCGTAAAGGAACACATGAACCGTCACCTCACTGTCTTCACTTCACGTCACATCATTATAGTTACGTGTCACCGTGCTCGTTAGTTTACCTGGCAAGATGCAAGACCTTCACCTCTCTCTCCCACGTAGTCTTGTGCACGGCTTTCACCTAGAGAGAGAGAGAGAGAGAGAGAGAGAGAGAGAGAGAGAGAGAGAGAGAGAGAGAGAGAGAGAGCATGTTTGTACCATATCAGGGACATCATGTACGTTTCGCAACACCTGATGGAATTCTTAATTATGATTCCATTTCAGTCATCCACCAGTGTGAGACTATCTATATAACTTTAAACATTTTTTTATCTCTCTAAAGTATCTTCAAACAAACCAGTATTTGTTTTTCCTGCAGATTCCATTCTTGGCTCGTCATTCAATAACATTTTCCGATTTTTTGTGGGTAAAATATGGTTCTGCAAAGTAGATCTGACACGTACTATGTTGAGCGGGTGAGTGTGTGTGTTTACAAGGGTACCAACGGTGACATCTGCCGTGTAGTGCGCTAACGGGGCTGGCTGTTCAGTGGAATTGTTCATGGCAACCTGATTATGGGTGATTATCACATCTCTGAAGGGAATTGAAATGAATTAGAGCTCACTAACAGGCGGCCAGATGCATCCATAGGTATGTACACATCATGGTCCCTGTGTGTGTGTGTGTGTGCTGTGTGGTGTGTGTGTGTGTGTGTGTGTGTGTGTGTGTGTGTGTGTGTGTGTGTGTGTGTGTGTGTGTGTGTGTGTGCGCATTTACATACAGTTGTGTTTTACAGGGTCTGAGCTACACTCGTGTGGTCCCGTCTCCGATGTACATTTGTCCAGTCTTTCTTTCAACCGGTGCACATTCTTTGCCGATATTACCTCCTCATTTAGTCCATTCCAAACTTCTACATTTCTATGAGGGAAGCTGTACTTTTTTATGTGTTTACATATACGTGTGTGTGTGTCTGTGTGTGTGTGTGTATTCATCTAGTTGTATTTTACAGGGCCAGAGCAACGCTCGTATGGCCCCGTCTCCATATCAACATTTTTATCATTCATCCTTAGTGCTTGGTTTTGGCCGAAGCCAGCACCCCGGAGAGCGGGTCACAAACCCCGGCTAACACCCGGTACCCATTCACTGCTGGGTGGACAGGGGCTCGGGTTTTAAGGAAACAGCCCATATGTTTCCGCTCCGCCCGGGGATCGAACCCGGGACTTCTCGGTTGTGAACCGAGCGTGCTACCCCTACACTACGGAGTACCCTATGTGTGTGTGTGTGTGTGTGTGTGTGCGTGTGTGTGTGTGTGTGTGCGTGTGTGTGTGTGTGTGTGTGTGTGTCAAACAAGACAAACAAGACAAAACAAGTGTGTGTGTGTGTGTGTGTGTGTGTGTGGTGTGTGTGTGTGTGAGTGTTTGAGTAATTTTATGATAGTGCCTTTGAGGAAACATTGTTGGTTGAAAGTCAATGCATATAGCGTAAATACCAAAATGAAAAAGAAATATTAAGCATGCAAGAACAGCAGGCGTCAAGGCATGAAGGATGAAGTGGAGTCAGGTGGTTGGCAGGTGGCTGACAGCTGGGGGAGAGGGCGGGCGGTAGAGTCAGTCATCGAGTCAAAAGATGGTGAGAGGGAAGGGAGTGAGAGAGTGTGGTAGGCGGGAGGCGAGGACCGAGGAGCGCCACTACAGAGGGGTCCTGAAGATGAATCACCTGCGAGAGAGAAGGGAGAGGAGTATAAAAAGAATGTTGGTTGATGGGACTGGTGGTGGTGGTGGCATATAAGCTTTGCTAATCGCTAGAAATATACAAACTCACGATAATATTTACTTCGCGATTATAGATTCAACTTACTTCAGTGTTTTCCCAAAGTTTCTTACTCTAGGGCTCCTTACTCTTATAAGTTTTGGGTGTTACTAATCGATAAAAATATACAAACTAACGATGATATTACAATGATGGATTCAGCTTACTTCGGTGTTTTCCCCTTTTTCTCCCCTCTTTTTCTTACTCAAGGGCTTGTGGTGGCATTATGTACTTCCTATAGCTTTCACTTTCTCCTTTGCATCCCCTTCACTTCTTCCTCACACTGCCCTTCATTGTCTCTTATTTTTTCCCCATTCATTCCTAATACCTTCTTAGTCTTCTTTCGCTTTTCCTATTTCCCATCACCGCTGTTCCTCTCACTGTCCCACTTCATCCCGTCTCTTCTACCTCACCGTCACCTTCCCTCCTTCCCTCCCTCCCTCCCTCTCTCTCCTTTTTCCTTCCCAACAGCTTTCGTCACTCCACTAATTTCTTCCCTTCTCCGCACTCCCTACTAATCATCTCTGTTACCCCTCACCTCTCCCTCCCATTCCATCCCATCCCCCCTTCCCCTTCCATCCTCATCTGGGTTAATTATGCGGAAGAATGTCCCTAAATGTCACCCTTAAATCACTGGCCAAATGAAGGGGAAAATGAGGTGTTTTTACGACTCTTTTTCGAACTTTGCATGTAAATAGATTCGAACAGAAGGATGTCAACGTACAGTAATTATCCGAACCCAACGAAGAGGTCTTTTCTGCCTGTCTTCTTTCTCTCCTCCCTCTCCTGCCACCACCTCACCTTTGTCTGAGAGAGAGAGAGAGAGAGAGAGAGAGAGAGAGAGTTTACTATATTTTTACAGCAAAAGTAATAAAGGTCAAAAACTTTCCAAACAAACCTTAAGTTCCACCACCACCACCTCACCTTGTGTCTGTGTGTGTGTGTGTGTGTGTGGAGAGAGAGAGAGAAGAGAGGAGAGAGAGAGAGAGAGAGAGAGAGAGAGAGAGAGAGAGAGAGAGAGAGAGAGAGAGAGAGAGAGAGAGACACAATATGTAAGTTAAACAAGCGTACTACAAGGTAATCATCATCGAAACTATAATTCATTCTTTTCCAAACCAAATATTTACGTTTCTAAACATCGTACTACTCCCAAAAAAAAATATCAAAGGGGTAAAATCGTGCCTGAATGTCATAAAGCAACACAGGTAAACACGCTCAACCTGCATATGTTGTTTATATACATTTTTTTTGTATACCTGCGTGGGAGGGGAGGCGACAGGGGCAAGGCGGCGGGGGTGTCACACGGCGCTAAATGGATGACCCGGCGGATGAGTGTAAGTGTGTGTGTGTGTTTACCGAGTGAATGTTGTCCCTGAGGTGATCCGTCACACGCGCCCGCTCATCCATCACGGCTTTGGGCGGGCGGTGACGGCGGGGGGGAGGGGGAGGTTAAGGGGGAAGGGGGGGCATCCTCTTAGCCCCCCTTCCCTCTCCTCCCCTCGTTCCCTCAGCCTCCCCCAGCCTCCCCCATCCCCACTCTCCAGCACCTTTCTCTTCAATTTCCCATCCTTCGTGCCTCACCTCCCACACTCCTCCCCTTCATTTCTTTACTATAACTTTACTATATACTATTACTTAACTCATTCACTATTCCTTTACTATATATATCCCGCTTCTTCTATATATCAACTATTGTAGTTTGCCTTTCATTCCCTCCCAAACCCCATACTTAGCATACTTGTTTTCCTTCATTTGTAATCATTCTTGCTCTGCTTCCCTCGCCCCTCTTCCTCTCCCTCCTCATCATCATCTCATTTATCTCTACCCAACTGCTCACATTCTCACACACACACACACAGACTCTCTCTCTCTCTCTCTCTCTCTCTCTCTCTCTCTCTCTCTCTCTCTCTCTCTCTCTCTCTCTCTCTCTCTCTCTCTCTCTCTCTCTCTCTCTCTCTCTCTCTCTCTCTCTCTCTCTCTCTCTGACCCCCCCCTCCCCCATACCACACATCCTGGTACATTTTTGTTGTTACTTCCCATCTCGTGTGATATTTCCTCACCATGTGTTTTCATTCACTATATTATTCATTGTTAAGGTTTTCCATCTTATTGTTTTCGCAGTTTCACGTGACACAATTTCATTTTCGGTCGTATTTATTTTCCTAATTTCGCTTCCCTTGTTTTATATATCCTTGTGAGCAGATTAGATATTAGGCTCAGTGTTTTTGTTTGGTTTATTTTCACTCAGCACTAATGTTGCATTTTATCGACATTCCTATCGTACCTTAGGCCTTAGGTTCAGGGCTTTCTTAGGCCGTGCAAGATGCTGTTGTTTTGATTAATCATGTACCTACAATCTCATATATCCTGATGGTGGTTCTGTCATCTTCACTTTCGTCCCTTCGTAGTTCCAAGGTAAATTATGGAATACGTACACTAAATCCACTTGAATTTCGGCATATAGATATCTCCTTTGCAGCATTACAGACTACAGTGCTCTCATGCATACGAGGATGCCTGTCCGTTACAATTAAAGCTGAAGTGTCCTAGCAGAAGCAGTGAAGTTATAGAATTAGCTGTGTGGACGATACTTGTCATTATGGTTTTGTGCCTATGACTTCTTGTAGGCAGTTTTTTGGACCATGGTCTTTTGTAAAAAATGATCAACATTAAATGTGGGTTTGAATGATGTATAGGGTTGCATGTTTTGAGCAACTAAATGTTTTGCCTTATGGGAGGGTCCGCCATTATGGATTTTGCCCCAAAAAGGCAGTTTGTCAAGGGGTTCCAGTTTGGCACCCCTTCCCAATTTAATGTACACTATCTAAAGATACTTTCTACCAAGTTTCGTGATTTCTTCACAAAATGAACAATTCACAGTCTATAGTCTAATAGCCCTACTATTATGTTAAACGTTTCGTTAAAGCTATGTAAGTGTCTAAACATCAGGCTATGTAATGATAGACCTTCAACAATTTTTTTGGGGTATGATTAGGGAACACAGGAGGGAGAAACGGCGTCTGATTTATGAGACAGATTCCGCTATCATTCATATGGCTACGGACATGTCTAAGTCAAGACTCGCTGAATATCTTTGCATACGTGATAAGGAACCTGAATTGAATAATTATGAAACCAGTTTGGTCATTCGTTGAAATAGGCGGCGGCGGCTCAACACTTTCTGTCATCCATCAAAAAAACTTTTCATATATATTTTCTTTAAGCTTATAAGATTATCATTCCTGATCACTATTTTTCATATCTTACAGTTGAGGATTTAAAAACATTATGTACCCCTTGTTTTCCTTCTGGTGAGGTACAACGTGAATATTTGTTAGATTATGTTCATAGGACCATTGTTAGTGTTCAGAGGACATCTCCTTAGGAACAAAAGATACGCAATAAAGGTACAAACCAACACCACGAAATATCAAAAAGTCAATAAATTATTTTCTTCATCCAAAAAGTCGCAATATATACGCATAAAAACCTCACCATCAAAACCGATTTTACCCACTTTTTATCATAAGCAAAGAGACCCTTATAGCTTAACCCCTTGAGGCCCAGAACGTATATTTCCCTTGTAATTTGGCGACCATTATAGAGGATTTTAATTAATATAGACTATTTTGAATATATCCCCTGTATTGCATCCTTGTCCACTAGCTAATTTGGTATATATTCAGTTACTTTTCGTAATATTATGGCTAACAACAGACGATTTTATATAGGAAAGGAAAGATCTGGGCGTGAAGGGTTAACGGCATCTCAGGAAGGAAGGATTGAAAGACGAGTGGCGAGGTGCTGGTCTCGTATGTGTAATGAAGGGGAGGAAATGTGTAGCGGCAGGTAAATGAAGGTGTGTGGTGCGTGTGTATCGCCTGAAGGAGGAAGAAAAGTGGGGTGCAGCGTGATAAGTGTGGGTGTAGGTGTGCATGTAGGGGTGTGTGTGTGTCTGTGTGTGTGTGTGTGTGTGTGTGTGTGTTTGTGTGTGTGTGTGTGGAGAGGCGGGACGTACCCAACTAAGCCCGACGGTCGATTTATTGCAGTTTAACCTAAGCAGCCGTCAGTTCACCTGTGTATCCATCCAGTGACCACCCCTCCACCCACCCCCCTTGCCCCTACCTGTGCAGGGGACACGGGGGCTTCCAGGACGAGGCATTGAGGTTCACAGGTATGGTCCAGGAGCCCGGTGACAGGTTTGACGTATTGCTAGCGTCCTTGTCCTTTTTTTATTTTCATTATAGGTATTTTTTTATTTCTTATTTTATTTTTATTTTTATTTTTATTTTTATTCTTATTTTTTTATTTAGCTCCACAAATTTAGGAGCAAGTAATGTCAAGACGGAATATATGGAAAATGGTGAGAGGACGACGTCACCACCAACGGGTTTGTAGGTACAGACAGTACTTCAGAATTAATAGACATACTATCCACATTTCCTATGACGTCACGCGCGCCAGAGAAAATTTCTGTTTAGCCGTGGAGGGACCTATTAAAAGTCTATAGATCTTGCAGTACTTGACGTCAGTAGCACACACATACACACCTGCATGGACGTATTAGGTATTTGTATAGGTGTGCCATTGGCCTAACACCCGTCTGTTGGATGTTATGCACGGGAAGCCTTTCTTTATCCATACATGTCCAGTGTTAATGATATACATCTTAGAGGCGTGTTGATTTCCATAGCGATTAAAACTGAATAACATAATGACATCAAGAAGATACAAAAACACTTTCACTTGAGTCATTTTGTTCTCGGCTTCACTATCAGCATTGAGCGTTCAAGGCCCGACCGGTATGTTATTTCGAAGACACGCGATTAGAAAGTCTCGGAGATCGAACTTTCTTTCTGATTTCGTTTGTCATGAATTCCCTTTAAAAAAAATATAGCTGTAATGGTTGTTAGGGGATGTTGGTGACTATTTTTTATATAGGGAAGGGGTGGGGGAGGAGTTCTAAGCAAGGGGTACACCGGTAGAAGGGCCAATGTTAACAAGGTGTGCATTCTGTATCGACAAGCGTCCCACTACAAGACAGATGTTAGTCCCTCTCATACCCACTTGTGCCCCCCCCCCCCCCCCGATGCCTCACCGCGTACCCCACTCCAGTAATTCTTAGAGGAAGGGAGATGTTTGTGTCCTGCTTTGGTATTTCAATCATTAACAAAAAGAAACCAACTAGAAATTTAATTAAGTATGTGTGACTGTGTGTGTGTGTGTGTGTGTGACTGTGTGTGACTGTGTGTGTGTGTGTCGTGAAGGTGGCCGAGTAACACGAGTGGGAATGAAACACATGGAAGGGCAGACCTGAGTCTCCTGTCCCTGCTCCTCCGCCGCTCACTGCACACCCCAGCCTTGTCCTTCCCAACCCCGCGCTGTCGCAGTTGTTATTGAAAGAGACCCCAGCTGTCTTTTTATTCAAGTCCTGCATGGGATGTTGACGAGGCACTAACAACACGCATCTTAAACTTACTCAGGATTCTTATTTTTTCGATATTTTAATGTCGGTGGGAAACTTGTTACTATTTCCTTTATTAATTTTTCTTTGCGGGATTAAATTGCTAAGAGATAGTTTCCCTTATCTATCTGGAAGGCCTAACGCGGCGGGCCCTGTGGGTGGACATTGACGGAGACGGTTATTGGGGTTACGTGGAGGCCCTTGATGAGAGGGTAATTCGGGTAACACACCTGTTATGGAGAGACCATTAACCCGCCCAATCCTCCCTTAACCCGCCCAATCCTCCCTAAACCCGCCCAATCCTCCCTCGACCTGCCCAATCCTCCATCAACCCGCCCAGTCCTCCATCAACCCGTCCAATCCTCCCTATAACCCGCCCAATCCTCCATCAACCCGCCCAATCTTCCATCAACCCGCCCAATCCTCCCTAAACCCGCCCAATCCTCCCTCGACCTGCCCAATCCTCCATTAACCCGCCCAGTCCTCCATCAACCCGCCCAATCCTCCCTTGACCCGCCCAATCCTCCATCAACCCGCCCAATCCTCCATCAACCCGCCCAATCCTCCATCAACCCGCCCAATCCTCCATCAACCCGCCCAATCCTCCCTTGACCCGCCCAATCCTCCCTCAACCCGCCCAATCCTCCCTTGACCCGCCCAATCCTCCATCAACCCGCCCAATCCTCCATCAATCCGCCCAAACCTCTCAACCCGCCCAATCCTCCCTCAACCCGCCCAATCCACCTTAACCCCGCCCAATCCTCCCTCAACCCGCCCAATCCTCCCTTAACCCGCCAATCCTCCCTCAAACCGCCCAATCCTCCCTTAACCCGCACAATCCTCCCTCAACCCGCCCAATCCTCCCTCAACCCGCCCAGTCCTCCATCAACCCGCCAAATCCTCCCTTAACCCGCCAAATCCTCCCTTAACCCGCCAAATCCTCCCTTAACCCGCCCAATCTTCCCTTAACCCGCCCAATCATCCCTCAACCCGCCAAATCCTCCTTTAACCCGCCCAATCCTCCCTCAACCCGCCCAATCCTCCCTCAACCCGCCCAATCCTCCCGTAACCCGCCCAATCCTCCCTCAACCCGCCCAATCCTCCCTTAACCCGCCCAATCCTCCCAACCCGCCCAATCCTCCCTTAACCCGCCCAATCCTCCCTCAACCCGCCCAATCCTCCCTCAACCCGCCCAATCCTCCCGTAACCCGCCCAATCCTCTCAACCCGCCCAATCCTCCCTTAACCCGCCCAATCCTCCCTTAACCCGCCCAATCCTCTCAACCCGCCCAATCCTCCCTCAACCCGCCCAATCCTCCCTCAACCCGCCCAGTCCTCCCTCAACCCGCCCAATCCTCTCAACCCGCCCAATCCTCCCTTAAACCGCCCAATCCTTCCTCAACCCGCTCAATCCTCCCTCAACCCGCCCAATCCTCTCAACCCGCCCAATCCTCCCTTACCCCGCCCAATCTTCCCTCAACCCGCCCAATTCTCCCTTAACCCGCCCAATCCTCCCTCAACCCGCCCAATCCTCTCAACCTGCCCAATCCTCTCAACCCGCCCAATCCTCCCTCAAACCGCCCAATCCTCCTCAACCCGCTCAATCCTCCCTCAACCCGCCCAATCCTCTCAACCCGCCAAATCATCCCTCAAACCGCCCAATCATCCTCAACCCGCTCAATCCTCCCTCAACCCGCCCAATCCTTCTTTAACCCGCCCAATCCTCCCTCAACCCGCCCAATCCTCCTTCAAACCGCCCAATCCTACCTCAACCCGCCAAATCCTCCCTCAACCGCCCAAATCCTCCCTCAACCCGCCCAATCCTCCCGTAACCCGCCCAATCCTCCCTCAACCCGCCCAATCATCCCTTAACCCGCCCAATCCTCTCAACCCGCCCAATCCTCCCTCAACCTGCCCAATCCTCCTCAAACCGCCCAATCCTCCCTCAACCCGCTCAATCCTCCCTCAACCCGCCCAATCCTCTCTCAAGCCGCCTAATCCTCCCTTAACCCGCCCAATCCTCCCTCAACCGCCCAATCCTCCCTCAACCCGCCCAATCCTCTCAACCCGCACAATCCTCCCTCAACTCGCCCAATCCTCCTCAATCCCCCTCAACCCGCCCAATTCTCCCTCAAACCGCCCAATCCTCCCTCAATCCGCCCAATCCTCCCTCAACCCGCCAAATCCTCCCTTAACTCGCCCAATCCTCCCTCAACCCCCCCAATCTTCTCGCAACCCGACCAATCCTCTCTCAACCCGCCCAATCCTCCCTCAACCCGCCCAATCCTCTCTCAACCCGCCCAATCCTCCCTTAACCCGCCCAATCCTCCCTCAAACCGCCCAATCCTTCCTCAACCCACCCAATCCTCCCCGAACCCGCCCAATCCTCCCCGAACCCGCCCAATCCTCCCTAAACCCGCCCAATCCTCCCTCAACCCACCCAATCCTTCCCTCACCCCCACTCCCTCGCCCCTTCACCACTCTCACCATTCACCACTTTCATAAACCATAAGATTCCGTATTGACATTACTTGCTCCTAAATGTCAAGAAAGAGAATGAGACACGTAGAATTTGTTTACCCTAATAGTATTTTTTGACTTGGTAATAACACCGCAACCATGTAATTATAGTCCGTGCTAGACAACACAGACACATCTGCGACCCACGCTGTATCATCAAGGATCTCTCGGTGTGTGTTAATGAAAGGTCTTGGTGTGGTGAGTCAGGTGTGCCTAGAATGTCTTGGCTTTATATAGGTTCTCGTTTTTTCCGCCTACCTATGCCGCAATGGACCAGGTTTTGAAGCACGTCTAGTCACGAATATCGTCCTCTACGTCCTCTACGATGCCTATATTTATATACAACGAAAAAAAAGTGTTTTATGTTTGAAATGCCTTCTATATATGTTGCTCGATTTCTCATATTTAGGCTTTTATCAGTATCAGTATTCCGTGGGCAGCTTAGATCTCTTGCAGACGTCCAGGACACCATTTTCAAAGCAGCATCTGGTTCTCAATGACGAGCTTTTTTTAAAGTATTCTTATACGTGGCTACTAGATGGTCGAAAGCGTTTGATATGTAATAGTAAGTAGTGATAGTTTTAGTACTGGTAGTAGTATAGGAAGTATAGAAGTAGTAGTAGTAATAGCAGCAGTATGACAATAATATAATAATGATAACAGAATGATGATTAATAATGACAATAATATTAATGATAATGATAATAACAATGATGAAAAATTGACTAGATTCATAAGGTTACCGGATCTTTTTCTCCTTACTTACAAGATATGATTACTATGGGACGCTAACTCATTCGGCGAGTCCTTAGGTGAGTTACGTAGGAGACACGTGATCGATACGGCGAGTCAACTTTTAAATTTTTCATCAATGTTATTATCATTATCATTTCTATTATTGTCACTATTAATCATCATTCTGTTATCATCATTAATTGTCATACTGCTGTTATTACTACTACTACTTCTACACTTCCTATATAGTACTAAAGCTATCACTACTTACTACTTATCTACAGTAAACGGTGTCATCTCATTTCACACTGGATCTCAAACACGACTCCCCTGGTACCATGACGGCAACACTAGGCACTGTCGGGGATGAACGCCAAAAGAGTCAGATGATACAAGTCCCTAATGGTTTGTGATGAGGGTAGGTCGCGTCCATGGCATCCTTAACCCCTTCACGCCCAGATCTTTCCTTTGCTATAAAAAAAATGTATGTTGTCGAGCCATAAAAAAAGCGAAAAGTCACTGAATATACCAAATTAGTTAGTGGACAAGGATACTAAACAGGTCATATCTATAAAAACATTGCTTATATTCATTAAAAATCATTTAATGGTGGGCAAATTACAATGCAAATTACGTTCTGGGCATCAAGGGGTTAACCTCACAAGTCTAACCGGCGCACAGATGACCGAGTATCAGAGTATGGTCCCCCAGAGTGACTTATTGCGATTTGCGATTTAGTGATTAGTGACGCACCTGTGTAGACCCTTGCACTGCATGGTAACTATGCAGAGGTTGACATAAACCATGGGAAAAATTGTGTAGCCTCGTTAATATAGTCAATAATGTACAGTAATATATACTCTCGCCAACGATATTAATGTACTCAAAGTTTTGTCCTCGCTTATGAGAATGCCGGAAGGTATAGATAGTTCAGAAAATATCACATGAGTTTCGGTATTATCAGCCATTTTGTCTCATATCCGACTTGCGTTTCGTGAATGTGAGTTACGTGATCGTGAAGGAAATTATTCTCCTACGTAGGATGAAGGTCTTGGTATTAGCGGCCGTGAAGTGTGGGTGTATGTGTATGTGTTTGGATCAGTATATTTTTACACACTTTGTCTTCTATAACTTTTTTATGAAATAGTTTTATCTTTATAGCCAGCCTTCCATTCTCCCCTCTTCATTATTTCACCTCTCACACTCCCTTTCTTCGCGCTCCCTTCCTTCCCTTCATATGTAAAACAATGAACAATTGAGAGTGTAAGCGAAGAGGTTAAGTTTCCCTTTTGGTCAGTGAGCGAAGGATGACCTGCCAGACGACCGGTTATTATACCTCCCCTCTCACGCCCACTGCCGCCCGCCCTCCACCATCCATCACCCACACTAACTACCCTCGCAGGCCCCGCAACGCCCAAACAATGGCGGCAGGGCAGGGCAAGGCCAGTCCCTTCATGCAGCTCAGAAGGCTCACGCAAGAGACAAGTTGAAGGTGCCTGCGGGGTGGTGCGAGGCGGTGGTGGTGGTGGTGGGCGTCATGCACGGATGATGGATGTCCTTCTGCAGGGAATGTTGAGGCCTTGGCGCATCACGAAGAAGGGGAAGTGGATGTCATGAGTGTTGTGTATACTGACCGAGGTAAATAGTGAGAGACGCGAGACTTAGTTTTTTTTTTTTTTTTTTTTATCTGTGTATCTTTTTTTATTATATAGCGCCTGTAGGCAGTGACTTCCAGGGCTCGGATGGTAGGCCCTGGAGGTTCATTTCAGGGCTGTGATGGTTGGCCCTCCCTCGCCCGTTGGTGGCGCAGGCAGGATTTTTATAGTGACGCCTGTAATTAGAGGCTCATGGCGCCCCCCTGTGTCCTCCGATGCACTCGCTATCGAATGTAGAGTTAATGGGGCAGCATGTAGGTGTTCTTAGGCCACTCGACGGTGCAGAAAGATTTTAAGTGGATTTTGGTTCTCATCGAGGATCGAACTCGGGTCACCGAGAACGCCACTCGGAGACGCTAACCACTCTGATACCGCCTCCCCTAAAACTCCCCGTTACTTTAGGATCGGGAAGTCTTTGGAGTGTAAGTGCATGATGGAAGCAAGTAGTTGTGCTGGTGGTATAGGGTCGCGTAGGGGCGGTGGCAGCGGGTGCAGTGATGGGTGAGGGCAGACCAACCGCGGCGGAAAGCGTGTGGCGGGGGGCGTGGCGGGAGCGGCGGGCATCACCAGGAGGTCATTACCTGGACAAGGGCCCCTGCCGTGAGCGATGACCCATGGCCCCTGACCGCCGCCGCCTCACCTAATGACCTGTCCCCCTCACTCCCGCCCCGCCTCGTTCCTGGCCCCCAGCAGGAACCGTGGCCAGGGGCGAGACTACTGGGATACATATTCTTTCCGGCTCCTCCCACACACCCCTCATTTACAAGCCTCCTCTGTCTATTTCTATAACCCTCTTATTACTATAGCCTCCCCTTATACCCTTCCCCTCTCTCCCTCCCTCCATACCTTTTACATGCATACAGTTCTTAAAGATAGGTATCGCATCAATCTTTGTAAGCGGATCGGGTGAGGACACGGAAACATTTGTCATATAATAAAATTGATTGTTTCATAATTCGCAATACACTGTGATCCGTAATAAGTAAATATTCATACCTTATTGTCTTCTATATATAGTGTATATATCGTATCTTTATACAGACAATATAATATTCATGTCGAACATATTTATATATATATATATATATATATATATATATATATTATATATATATATATATATATATATATATATATATATATATATATACTATATATATATATATATATATATATATTATATATAATATATATATATATATATATATATATATATATATATCTATATATATATATATATATATATATATATTATATATATATATATATATATATATATATATATATATATATATATATATATATATATATATATATATATATATATATATCTATATAATATATATATATAAAATATAAATCTTGTACGGTATGCTCGAATAGAAACGTAGATCTCTTTAAATTATCAAGAAAGATCACTCCATTGTAAAAACTTGTGATATTCCTGTACAATACGAGTATCTTCACTGGGTACACATCTTCCTAAGGCAACATATATATAGCAGAACGATTCAACTATCTATATCTATCACTTTCGCGGACAACCAGCCGATTTCAAACAAAGGCATCAATAAGTATGAATATGTATGTCTGAGTGATACGGTATACACTGTATAAAAAAAACCATATATATTTAATATTATTATATATATATATTATATATATATATATATTATATATATATACACGTATAAAAAAACATATATATATATATATATATAATATATTTATATATAATATATATATGGGTTTTTTTTTTATACAGTGTATACCGTATCACTCAGACATACATATTCATACTTATTGATGCCTTTGTTTGAAATCGGCTGGTTGTCCGCGAAAGTGATAGATATAGATAGTTGAATCGTTCTGCTATATATATGTTGCCTTAGGAAGATGTGTACCCAGTGAAGATACTCGTATTGTACAGGAATATCACAAGTGTTTACAATGGAGTGATCTTTCTTGATAATTTAAAGAGATCTACGTTTCTATTCGAGCATACCGTACAAGATTTACAGTAGCTGTGTATGATATGTGGATACCATGAAGACATTTCCAATAGTGAACGGAAAGAAAATTTAGAGATATCAGTCAAAACATAACACGTGTATACGCACATACATATATAAGCATTTGTTGTCCACACCTGTCCCGCCGCTAGTCACGTGCGCGCCTAAGTTTGCAAGATGGTGCACCAGTAACGCAGGCACACCGCCATGTCAGTCAGTCAGGTGTTTTATGGTATTTCGTGGAAACTCAAAAAACATATTGAGGAACAAAAAAAAATCAACTTCGCGCTGCCTGTTTGCAGTGTATGTGATTGACGAGAGTGGGGACACAGTCGCTTGGGGACAGACAGTTCTATTTTTAGCAATGACACTTTCCTTAAATACAGTATAATAGGAAACTTTCCCTTCTCACAGTGGGTCAATCCGTTCTTCTGACAACGGTATACATGACAACACACATGTCGGAAAAAAATAAAAACAAGAGGAAGCTAATTATGTCTCGACACCAACGATATGGAAAGCTGTGAAAATTACCCGCAAAACCAGAACCCAACTTCGTGTAATTCCCTGTAATTTGTATTTCCTCACCGTCGCTCTATCCTTGCACTTCATCATGTCTTTTTACCTGCCCTCCTCGTCACACATCCGTCCTCCCTCTTGACTTACCCATCCCGACATCCCTCCCTCCTATCCCTCGCCGCGCCACAAAATTCTCTAGAGTGTTCAGGTGCCACAAAATCAGCCCAATGATTATAGGTAACAAGAAACACAGTGTATCCCTTGTAATGGCGTGTTTGGGACCGAGGAAGCAGGAAACAATTCGGTTGGCTTGTTTTATTCCAGGGTCGCCCGCCGGTCCATCATGACCCAGTGCTGGTGGCGCCCGACCCTGACGAGCGGCTCACGAGAAATGTGGTTTTGTTGCTAGTTTTCACGTCCCTTTTTTCTGTAAGCGGTTGACGAGAGGAGAAAGGAAGCTGTATTAATAGAGAGGCAGGTAGAATGTGTTTTTTTCTTTATACAACCGACCAGTAGCGGAAATGTGTACATGACGTGGTGAAGCAGCGACCTTTTGGATAGATGAGACGAATGAGACTTTTACGGATGTCTGACAGTACGCGGGACAATTTATTTCGTTATTCGATGCTGCTTTGTATATACGCAGTAACGTGTTTGTTCAGTCTTTTTTATTTTTTTTTTATTTTTTTAGTCCTGTTATTGGACAAGGCGCAGCGTGTCCCCGAGGTGCGCGGTGACCTGTCTGGTTCATTTGACAGATCAATGCGGGAAAGCGAGGCATCGAGGTCTCCCGGAGAAGCCTCGGGTAAGATGATGGACAACACCCACGACACTGACGCAACACACCTGCAGTGCCCCATTTCTTTGCTGTTGAGGCAAGAACTGTATGCTTTTCGCGTTTTGCATAAATATACCTCATTGATTATTTTATCGTTCTCTATAACTTACTATAGGATGAGCTGACCTAAACTGACCTACATTATCCAAGTGCAACCTGATCTAAGTTATCCGATATATTTTACCTTTTTTTATTTTGATACAACAAATTGGTGTCGTTCCTGTTCCAAAAAGAAAAACAAATCCAGGAAACAGGTGACATTAAGTCGCCGCAACGCTCCCTGCCGTGGTGCAGTACCTACCTCCTGACTCACCTTCATTACCACACCACCACATTACAAAAGAACATTTCCTGCCGTGAGGGAAATCCACCACGGGATCCATTACTCACTTCAGTATGGGAGGAAAAACGTGTCCTCCTGCGGCCTTGTTTTCTAGCCGGCAGCGGTGACTCACTTATTAGAATCATTAACATCACCAGGTAGATGAGCTTGGCTTCCGGATGCAGATCTTCACCGTGTTTGTTGCAAGTTTTTCCCTCCTCTGCAACACCGCACAAAGGTTTTTATCAAACCGCTGCACCGTCCCTCATATTCCCTGATCATTAAGTGAAATTTTATCAGCGTTTCCTCACCTTTTGTTATTTCTTGACTTCAAAAGATAATGACAGGCAGGCAGGGTTATTAGAGGTGTTCGTAGTAGAGGGGAAGGTAAAATAGAATGTTTTGAAACGATCTGAGAAAGCCGGAAAGGCCGGCCTCGTCCTCCTCCTCGTGAATGAATCTTGCTACTGGAATGTCGGTGTGGGTGCGTCGTGGGCGGTGCGGGGCATGGGTTGATGTGGGTGCTGGCGGTGGGATGGAACAGTGGGATTTATGAGCCCTGAAAGGTAATAGTTGCAGGTGAAGGGATGTAAGGAGACACCATGGTTAAGGCAATATTTTCCTCGCCCACCAACTTCGGCCCTCGCCACCTCCCTACAACACTTCTTCTGCACGTCTACGCATCCCATAAATTTCAGACAACACCTGTAGAGCCTCGGAAGTCTGACACACGTACTTGCAACCCTCTAGTTTGACATCCTGCCTTGTGCCTGCCACGTGACCCAACACCCAACACCTTTTGTCATTCCATAGCCATCCGCTTTCCGCCCTCGTCGTGTTTAACCCATTTTCTGTGTCGTGTAATCTCTGCCACTTAATACCTCATGTAGTGGCCTTTTGCTTCCATCAGAAAACTGACACCAATGCTTGACGTTTTACTAATACATACCTGACGCCGCTCCAACCCCCCACACCTGTAACCATTAGACTCCTGGACGGCTGGCAGGTTTGCTATTGTCAGGAGGTGTTGTCTGACACGTGTCTGGCTCAGCGGCTGACCACAACACCTGACACCATGGGCGGCGCTCTCGACATCAACGCAAGATTGCATTCCACGACGAAGACCTTGTAACTTCCTCACCACCATGACCATCACCACCTCTAGCTGGCTTAGGACAGGAGGGAGAGGTGGTAGAGGAGAGGGTGGTGATTAGTGATGGGGGGATGGACCAGCCTCTCTCATCTGTTATGTGCCCCTTTCTGTTTGTCTTCCGTGCGAGTCATTCCCTCCGTGATGACGTCTGCCTGTCTTCCCACCTCGTCAGTGCCTCATCCTCAAACTCTCATACACTTGTTGCATTTGGGTTCCTCTTCACCTTTCCATGCGCCTCAGTATTTGCCCACTGCTGTCCTTCACACCTCGCCCCTTCCTCTCCCCTCCTCGCCCCCACGCTCACCCCTCACCCTGACCCACAATAAACCACGCGGCGTCATTGTCTCGCCATTGAAAGGCCTGTAATTATCTTAAACGGATTCCAGCATAAAACACGCCTCTTCCATACGGCAATGAATATTAATTTCCCATTATTGCCCGAGTGGGCATTAAAAGTGCGTACACTTTGAAAAGAGGCAATTAAAGGGACTCGGACTGTGTTTTGCCGGCAGAGTAATAATTACGGCTAGTAATGTATGCCTCTCTGGGAAGCTGCCCCCCCCCCCCTCCAGAGTACCCCAGCCTCTCCGGGGTGCTACCAGCCTCATCCCACCCTCCACATCCCAGCCACTCTCCTACCACCCCATCCTTACTTCACCAGGGAGCTGCCAGCCTCCTTAGCCGCACCCTATATCTATGAAGAGCTGCTAGTCTCCCTCCCCTGCCATGCTCCTGCCTCTTCAGGATGCTGCCAGCCTCCCTCCCACCCCACCTTTACCTCTGTAGTATTCTACGAGCCTCCTCCCCTGCCGGACCCCTGGATCTCAGGGAAGCTGTCAGCGGCCAATCCCTGTGTCATCCCTCCCTCTGAAAAGATGACATCCACCCTCGCCCTGCTTCACCCGTGCCTCTAGAATCCACCAATCTCATCCTGATAACTGAAAAGCTGGCAGTCACATTCCCGCCAAGGAAGGAGATCGTATCACCGAGCGCGGAGTGATGCATGAGACTCACATTATAGACCCACTGTTCCTACCAACAAATAGACGGATATGTTTGTTTACACTATCGATAATGATGATATTAGTGATGATATTGATGATGATGATGATGGATAGTTGGGTAAATCAATTAATATATCAACTCATCGATCTTTCCGCTTTATACCCCACTCATCCCACTGCGAGGTAACGCTTCATGTTGCACCATTGACGGTTTGGAAAGTGATTCTCAGCCTCCTGTATCCCCGGACAAGCAGTAGACAAGGGCGATTGGTTTGTTTTGACACACCCATTAAGTCTAGGGGTGGAGTTCCTTACGTGATGTTTTTACTCGAGATTCCTTACAGGGTCACGCGTGGGAGTCTTAATAGACCACACAAGAATAGTTCTATAGGTACCGTTATGAAAGTGTTGTTGTGTTGAGTATAGGCAAAGCTGGTGCTCTTACCGAATAGACATGACTTTACAGCATCAGATGCATGTATTCGCTTGGTGTACCCATTGAGAGAGAGAGAGAGAGAGAGAGAGAGAGAGAGAGAGAGAGAGAGAGAGAGAGAGAGAGAGAGAGAGAGAGAGAGAGAGAGAGAGAGAGAGAGAGAGAGAGAGAGAGAGAGAGAGAGAGAGAGAGAGAGAGAGAGATCAATTCAGGTGGTGAGTGAAGTCTTAAAAAAAAGATGAGTGAAAGGAAGGAGGAAGAAAAAGACGTTAGCAAGAAAAAGAAAGGGGAAGGAAGAAGAATAAAAAAAGAAAAAGAAAACACCAACCAATAGACGGCAATTGAATGTTTATTTCCCCTCCTGTTCCTGTGTTTACCTAGTGTTCTGTTGGCCCGTCCCTCCCCCTTCCCTTCCAAGATCACAGCGGGAAGGCCTGCAATTACGCTTGTCAGACTCCGGTGTAATGAGTGCGCGGGACCTCACTGGGCGTCACTGCGCAGGGGAAGAGGTTGCAGCCGCCGCCCTCCCTCGTCCCTCGCCTGCTTGCCATGCCCCGCTGCCCCTGCCCTGCCCTGCCGTGCCCTGCCCTGCCCTGCCCTGCCCGCCCCATCACCACCTAATGACCGTCTTCGGCGTCGTCTTACAGGAGCAATTGTGTCAAATTATCCGTGCGGGGGGGAGAAGGAGGAAGGGGCGGCCGCTTCGTGGGTGGGTGGGTGGTGTTGGTTGCATCTGCTGCACCACCACCACCACCACCACCACCACCACCACCACTACCTTCCCTCTCTCCCCCCTCCTTCCGTCCCTCCCTCCCTCCCTCCCTCCCTCCCTCCCTCCCTCCCTCCCTCCGCCCCTCCCTCCCTCAGTGCTTCATTCTGTATTATCCACCTGTTAGAGAGAGAGAGAGAGAGAGAGAGAGAGAGAGGACGTGCTCAAGTTATATAATGACATTTTTTCTATGATTTGTTACCCAGGAAAAATAATAGTCCAAAAAATTGCAACAAACTGCTGGCATTATAGTGAAGTAGGAGGAAGAAGAAAAGGAAGAGGGGAGGTGATAGTGGTGGTGGTGGTGGTGGTGGTGGTAGTGGTGGTGGTGGTGGTGGTGGTGGTGGTGGTGGTGGTGGTGGTGGTGGTAGTGGTGGTGGTGGTGGTGGTGGTAGTGGTGGTGGTGGTGGTGGTGGTGGTGGTGGTAGTGATGGTGGTGGTGGTGGTAGTGATGGTGGTGGTGGTGGTAGTTGTAGGGGTGGTGATGGTGGTGGTGGTGGTGGTTGTTGTAGTGATGGTGGTGGTGTTGGTGGTGGTAGTGATGGTGGTGGTGGTGGTACTGATGGTGGAGGAGTTGCATTTCTACTTAAGCTTGTTGAGTTTGTTTCTCGTTGGTTGAAACTTTAGGGAATCATGATTGTGATGTCTCCTTTTGTCGGCGAGGAGGTACACGCCATGCCAAGCTCTGTTCTTCCTTATTTTCTCCTTAGTGTGTGTGTGTGTGTGTGTGTGTGTGTGTGTGTGTGTTGTGTGTGTGTGTGTGTGTGTGTGTGTGTTTCACTCATGGTCTTGTCCACGCGAGCTGGCTCGCGATCGCCAGTTTTCACCCTCTCAGTGCGAGCTTGGAGCTCATTATTACCGATCTTTGGGCAATGCTGGGACCTCACACAACACACACCCCCATCCCCTTGCTCAAGGAGGACAGTAACCGCTCGAATTTGTCAAGTGAAAAATCCCCGGGAGCACGAGGATTCGAACCGCCTACCCACAGAATGGGAGCCCGTCACGTGTGTGTGTGTGTTGTGTGTGTGTGTGTGAGAGAGAGAAACGTCTTAACCCACCACCACACGACCACTCCTCCACCTTAATAGAATCATCGCACCGCTGGTAATGCGTGTAGGAATGTTTAATGGCAGTGTGCGGCCTGAGTAATTGCAGGGTAATTACCACAATTAATTACGAGCACATTAAGAGCGATTTAAGGGTAATTTAAATCGTAATTAGTGATGCAAACTTTTCCCCCGCTAGTGTTCGTTGTATTACGGTGTTTACTTCGAATGGCCTCTTGTCGTGTTCTGGCGAGGCCGCTCCGCTGATGTATGCCTTCGCCCTCCACCCCTTAGCGAGCCCTGCCTCCTGCCCCTGCCCCCTTCCCCTACCCCTGTCCCCTGCCCCTGCCCCCTACCTCTGCCCCTGCCCCCTGCCCCTCCAACACCCTCCTCAGGTCCTTCCCTTACCAAGTCGCGAGATCTCCTCAGCTCCTCAGCCATTTGCTCCGCTCAGGAAGGTGGTCATCAGTGATCTTCGTGTGTGTGTGTGTGTGTGTGTGTGTTTGTGTCTGTGTGTGTGTGTGTGTCTGTGTGTGTGTGTGTGGTGTTTTGTAATTGTAATGTAAGTGATTCCCGTTACACAAGTGATGATCAACGTTGTTTCTCATATAAGAATGTTACTATAGTTGTTATCCAGGTAGACAGAACATGTGTTGACGTGCCGCTTCGCATCTCCAACACGTCTTCGCCCTTTAGCTGTAGTGGAAGTGGAGAGGCATCTATCTAATATAATATAGGAGTAGCCGTGTGTCTGTGTGTATGTGTGTCTGTCTGTCTGTCTGTCTGTTTTGGGTAGCCGAAACTGTAAATTCAATTTTGATGAGAGTAGGCTCAAAAAATCGCAAATAAATCGTAGGTGGTTTACAGCGGCTTGGTCCCATGTCGATTGAATCATTTTGAAGGGGGGGGTTTGGGCTAAAAACACTTTATGAGTATTAGATTACAGGAAAAACTCTGCGGTAACGTCTTGCCGCATTCCACAAACTCAGTAGACTCATGGAAGTTTGAGTGTGTGTGTGTTGGAATCACACGGAACACAAAGGGTTGGAATCACACGGAACGTGGTCTACCCCGAGGCACTTTGACCAGTGACCAACGACAGCAACATCACGATTGGAGTTTGCAATCACATGTTGTCTAATATATACTACTACTACAAACATCAATTCATGGGTCCGAAGGGCCCACAAGCACTTGTGCCAACCTATAGCAGCTCCTCGTGTGCTTCAACAACAATGATATAAACCTATACGTGATCTCCCGGTGGCATATTCCCGTTTTCTGGAAGAGTATGTGGCGTTTACTCTTGAACACGTCAGGTTAGGTTACGTTAGGTTACGGTCAGGGTAGGTTAAGTTTTCCTGGCTAAAATATGGTTACTTTGTGGAAATCACAATGAGTATACCCTAAAATAAACATAAAATAACCAAAAATAAACCCCAAATAACCTAAAACAAAATTAAATTACAGGTTAGGCTATTCTGGTACCTTATTTACGATACTTTGTTTCTTTGTTACTTCCTCACCTGCATATGCTACAGTCATCCCTTCGTTGCAGGTTGACGGAGGGAAGTGAATGTTGAAGCGAAGCGCAGTATAACACGTGCAATATCACTTTACCCGATGTCGAAGCTTCAGAGTCCTCGGCTGATAAAGACAGAGGCTTTGTCGAAACAGCGGATGCGATCACTTGCCGCTCCTGTTGTGCTAATGCGCATAAAATCGAGGTGTTGGGTCGTCTGTGATTCGGGCTACGTGTTTCAGGTGTGTGTGTGTGTGTGTGTGTGTGTGTGTGTGTGTGTGTGTGTGTGTGTGTGTGTGTGTGTTACGAGTAGAATATTGGCGGTCCCTTGTAACGCCCTCCTGTATTGTGCATTGAAAACCGGTGTCGACTCTATTATTCACCTCCATTTTCCCGACGGTCAATGTTGCAGAGGACTCACGTACGCCCACTACCTTCTCCTCCTCCTCCTCCTCCTCCTCCTCCTCCTCCTCCGATATTCAAGAAAGGGAGTAAGAGCCTCGCAAGTAATTATCGCCCAATTAGTCTAACGTCCGTGATTGTTAAACTATTTGAGAAAATATTGCGGGATAAAATAGTGTCTTTTCTCGATGAAAATAACTCTATACTAAACTCCCAGCATGGATTTCGAAATAACAGATCCTGCTTAACAAACCTACTGGATTTTTTTAATGTCTTTTATTCAAACTGGGACGCTAAAATTCCCTCGGATGTAATATACCTTGATTTTCAGAAAGCCTTCGATACAGTTCCACATAAGCGACTGTTGACCAAGCTAAGGGCACATGGCATAGGAGAGCAATTATGTTCATGGATTGGCGATTGGCTTTCAAATCGTAAACAACGGGTAGTAATAAATGGTGAGGCATCTGATTGGTTAGATGTCACTAGTGGGGTGCCTCAGGGCTCGGTCTTGGGTCCTACTCTTTTTCTGATATATATCAACGATCTGGACTGCGGACTTGTATCTAAAATATCAAAATTTGCAGATGACACCAAATTAGGCGGTAAAGCATATACTAGAGAAAACTGCGAACTCATACAAAGTGATCTCGACAAACTATCAGATTGGAGTGATATATGGCTATTAAAATTCAATTCCGATAAATGTAAAGTAATGCATATAGGCAACGATAACCTCAAATATAACTATCAAATGCAAAATAAATCGTTAACTGAAGTACAGCTGGGCCCAATACTGATCCCATTGCTGTTCTTGGTATTTATAAATGATATTTCCAATGCCAGTAATAAATTTAATTATGTTCTTTATGCAGATGACACCAATCTGCTCTTACAGGATAACAACTTAGATCACTTGAATGCGGTGTTAAATACTGAACTAGAAAAAATTAGTAAATGGGTTTCAGCTAACAAATTAAAGGTAAATATTACAAAAACTAATTATATGCTATTTCAAAATCGATCTGTAGTATACAACATGGGTCCAGTATATATGGATGGGTGTGAACTTAAAAGGGTTGCATGTACAAAATTTTTGGGGGTTATCATAGATGAAAACTTGAATTGGAAAAATCATATTCAATCAGTCTGCTTAAAATTGTCAAAAACTTGTGGAATATTATACAAAATTCGTTACAATTTAACAACTGATGCTTTAAAAAGTATATATTATTCCCTGTGTTATCCTCTTATTATATATTGTG
>JACEEZ010011664.1:87500-210083 GCA_016584305.1 Chionoecetes opilio
CTACTTCATTAGACAGGACGCCCGTGTAATGCATTTTTAGTATGAAGTTGTATGCCCAAGTTGCTGCTCCAGGAAGAGGATGATCCCGCGCAAGTTGTGGGGAAGTTATGAGTGTTGTAGTGGCCTTGTGTGTGTGTGTGTGTGTGTGTGTGTGTGTGTGTGTGTCTCTGTGTGTGTGTATGTGTGTGTGTGTGTGTGTGTGTGTGTGTGTGTGTGTGTGTGTGTGTGTCTCCTGCATGCCACTGGTTCGTTTCACTCCCTGTCCATGCACTCTTAACGCCCGGACAGTGTTTCCTGAAAGAGAGAAACTTATAACACCGCTGTGGGATGCAAGGCTGTGTCATTCCACGGCCTATGTATAGAGACGCTTATAAAGGAATCAGTTTTCATTATACTTACTCTAATTTAACGACCTGAATAACTCCATCTATGTAGAGTGTATATGTTTGCCTACACGTTTTGCAATTAAGGTATGATCCTATAGGTTGTCCCTCATACATTACGCCTTTTCATCGCCGGTAATGTTTTTGTTTTCCTGGTGTGAGTACTGAATTCCTGGTAAGTGTGTTGTATTGAGGTGTGTGAGTTGTAGCCTGACGTTATGGAGACACCCGCCCTGCAACAGCACACACACCAGCCGATATTCCTATTTCGTGACTATTGTGTGCAATCCCCAGAGCACAAGGGTGGCGGCACGCTGCGATATATATTCCATGGCGTATTTCGTTGTTGGTTTTTTTTCCGTGATATGATCGGTCAAGGAATCACACACACACACACACACACACACACACACACACACACACACACACACACACACACACACACACACAGACACAGACACAGACAGACACAGACACAGACACAGACACAGACACACAACACACACACACACACACTTTATATATATATATATATGTATAAGGATATGCCATGAAATTATTAGAATCTGAAAGATTTAGAAAATTGTCCAATGGCAAATAGTTATAAGCAAACAATGATTGATTTCCTTGAAAGATAAAAAAAAAAGTTGGCGTTGTTCTATGTTGGGATGAAATAATAAATAACGGTGAAAAGTTTTAAAAAGAATTACACATTCAAACATGACCTTCCAAAAAAATATATATTGGACGGTAGTATAGTACATAGAACAACAACAAAGTAGTGAAGATACAGTGAAGGAAGGCCCGAAATGATAATGATATACATGTGTATGTTTTGCAATACACAACAACATGGATTCTTGATGCATGTGGCAGAAGCAGCTTCCTACTTCAGGGCGCGATGGACAACAAACTCTGCTGCTTAAGAAATACCAGAAATTAGTATATGAAAATTACCTCGTTCCTAATTATTTATGAAATATGTGCAGACTTTTTCCAATAGCTTCGTCAAAAAGTTATCCAAAATTTTACGAGAAAAACACAAAAACATATAAGGTTCAGGACATGGTTACCTAGTACTACCTACCTACCATGGCCCATTCACACAATAATCTAGTTATAGATAGATATATAGATAGATGGTACTAAAAACAAATAGATAATGGAAAGACATAAAGGCAAATAGTTTCCATGCTTAATAATAAAAATACATATCAACGTTAACATTGTTATTTTCACGAGTTTTAACGATTAACACCATGCTAAAATTATGGCTTTAATTGTGGATATTTTTTTTCTGATATTCGTTTGAATTGAAATCGTGTTTCACTGTCTAGCAATTAGAATAAACATACAATCTGTTATATATAGTTTGGTAGAGAAAAACAGACAGACAGAATGAGACAGAGACAGACAAACAAAATGAGAGACAGATAGACAGACAGGGTAACAAATAAAGGAAACGACAGAAAGCCAGTCAGATAAACAAATAAACAGAAACACAAGAAGAGACAAACGCAGAGGGGACAGACAGACAGACAGACCCACAGGGACTCCCTACTTCAGGGCGCGATGGACAACAAACTCTGCTGCGCAAGAAATATCAGAAATTAGCAAAGGTGGGCGGGTGCGCTCCGATTTTGCGTTCTGCTCCGCGTTCCGGTGCGCACTACCAAAATTCGGTGCGCAGGAGCGCGGAGCGCGAAAATATGAACTGGGAGCGCAGAGCGCGGAGCGTAACTTGAATTTCGCGCTCCTTTCTGGCGCTCCAATCGAAGACGACTTTTCCTTAAAAAAAATTCAGCTCTCCCTCCGGCAGGGAGGAGGAGGAGGAGGATCATCAGCCTCGAGCCCGGGATGCAGGAGGAGAAGGACTATTTTGACCTCCTCCTGGATGACACTTCAGTGGCCAGGAGGCAGGAGGATCTGCATGAGGAACTAACCAAGACCTTGGACGGCTGGCAGCGGGCCCACAGCGAGACCCCCATCAAGAAGGACCTCTTCCCCCGCTACCACAGGGAGGCGTGGGTGAAACTTTTTATCAAGTACAACACCCCCCTCCCTAGCTCTGCAGCTGTGGAGAGGATGTTCAGCTCTGCAGGGGACATCCTGAGGGCCAAGAGGTCCAGCCTGACAGCCAGCAACTTTGAGGAGTTGGTTTTCATGCGTGGCAACATGGAGCTGCTGGGGTTCAAGGAGGAGGAGGACCAGGAGATAGAGCAGGAGGAGGACTAAAAAGGACTGAAGGAGTGACCACAGACTACTTTAACTTGTGATTTTTTGTTAGACAGTGATTTTTTGGCTTGACAGTTCAATTTTTTCATAATATATAAGGTAAATAACTTCTAGAAGCTGTTTTTTTATTATTGACAGCGAGCTTCGCTCGCTGTCGCTTACCATAAGACCCGTGGAACCAAGTTTCCGCCAAAAAGTGTATAACTACTCCTAATTATTGTCGAATTGAGCTGAAATTTGACATGCAAGTAGTGCTGTCAAAATCAATGGGGGTCGTCGGAAGATTTTTTTTGCGTAAAACAAGCCCTAAATGAGTAATTAGCGTAAACTACTAATTATTGTCGGATTGAGCTGACATTCGACATCCAAGTAGTGCTGTCAAAATCAATGGGGGTCTGTGAAACAAACGTTTTGCATAGAACAAGCCCTTAATGAGTAATTCACGTAATGAGTTAATTGGCTGGAACGTGGCTCGCTGTCACGTACCAGCCGCAAGAACTGAGCCAAAAGCAAAGGGGCCAGAGGCTGGACGTCTATACTTGATATAGCTATTTTTTGGGAGCGCGGAGCGCACCTGGCCGGCTGAAAAAACAAAGCGCACCGGGCCGACTCGCGCACCGGAGCGCGCCCACCATTGGAAATTAGTACATGAAAAGTACCTCGTTCCTAATTATTTATGAAATATGTGCAGACTTTTTCAATAGCTTCGTCAAAAAGTTATCCAATATTTTACAAGAAATAGCACAAAAACATATAAGGTTCAGGACATGGTTGCCTAGTACTACCTACCATGGCCCAATCACACAATAATCTAGTTATAGATACATAAATAGATAGATGGTACTAAATACAAGTAGATAATGGATAGACATAGAGGCAAATTGTTACCATGCTTAATAATAAAAATACATATCAACGTAAACATTGTAATTTGCACTTGTTTTAACGATTAACACCATGCTAAAATTATGGCTTTAATTATGGATATTTTTTTTGCTGATATTCGTTTGAATTGAAATCGTGTTTCACTGGCGAGCAATTAGAATAAAAAAACATACAATCTGTTATATATAGTTTGATGGAGAAACAGACAGACAGAATGAGACAGAGACAGACAAACAGAATGAGAGACAGATAGACAGACAGGGTAACAAATAAAGGAAACGACAGAAAGCCAGTCAGATAAACAAATAAACAGAAACACAGGAAGAGACAAGACGCAGAGGGGACAGACAGACAGACAGACAGACCCACAGAAACAAAGGGGAATGAAGATACAAACTGACCAATACTAAACAGAAAGGTAATACAAGCCAAGAGTTCAGCTGGAGGGGCGTCGTCTATAGCCTATAGGTGACAAGGTGTGTGGTGGGCGACAGGTGTGGGAGTGATGATGTAACGCAAAATAATACCAGGTCACAGCAGGGTCGGGGGTGAGGGGGGTGGTGGTGCGGGGCGGCAGGTGTGGGACTCAGGCTGCGGCGGGACAGGTATGGGCTTTGACAGGTGCCCACGGCGTCCTAAGTGATTAATTTTTCTCAGCCATTCCTAACCTCTCTGCTGTTTACATTACTGCCACCTTGTTTGTTTTGCGTCAGAATTGCCTGCGCCTCCCACACGGGTACTCAAGCTTGGTCTATAAGAACCCTCGCCATAGGTCTCACATTCCCAGGTTCACGACTCTGGTTACGCCTCTCGTGTCAGAAGATAACATATTACCTCACCTCTGCCCCATTGTATTCGAAAACCATCCGATTATTCTCGCCTCTCCAAGCCATTATTCACCTTAAATACGGATATCATGATCACTATATTACCCTGTGAGGCGTTCCTTCATAGGGCACGCGGCTGGCATCCTTAGACTCATTTGTCATGTAAATGCACTGCTATTCATATTATAATTTGGCGTGACATAATAGTGACCTGCGGGGACTTATTTACGGGTTCTGGCGGCGCGGCGGACGACATGATTGCTTCAAGAACCTCGGGGTCTTGATGGCCAGATATGCGTAGCTCGTCGTCCAGCCCCGCCGTCCTGCCCCGCCATGCCCTGCTCCGCCATGCCCCGCCCCGCCATGCCCCGCCCCGCCATGCCCCGCCATATCCTGCCCCGCCCCGCCATGCCCGCATTCCTGCCCCGCCCCGCCATGCCCTGCCCCGCCGCCCCGCCCCGCCGTCCCGCCCCGCCATGCCCCTCGTGTGAAGTCTGCCTGAAGGGACGTAATGGAGGCAGGCTGACAGGGGGACGAGCGAAGGCAGGGTCCCGCAGGTGTTATGAAGGTGATGGAAGGTGGCGTGGATGGGACAGGTGGAAGGGAACAAAGGGGAGGAGTGTAGAGGGTGGACCGAGGAGGACTCATATGTATATGTATATATATTATGTAATAGATGTAAATGAAAAAAAAAATTAAATCAAAAAGACTCAGGATGGCACGAGGAGGGAGATAATCTGAAGGCGTTGAAGGGCGCTGCAGGGATGGTTTGAGAAGGACAAGGACCGGCAGAGGATTCTTTTTTTTTCATCCTCTCAACTTTATTTGTATGATGCCTTATGATCAAACTATTTTTTTTTTTTTTTTTTTTTTTTAAGGGAGATAGTCTACTTTTTGGTTTTTTTTGGGGGGAGGTAGATCTACGTTTTTTTATGGGTTTTTTCATACATGCAACTTTATTTGTATGATGCCTTGTGATCAAACTATTAAACCACCATGTTTCAGTATTAGGCATGTTTTAATGGATACGTAATTAGTCAGATGTTAAAAAGTCATTCATTTTTATCATTATGATGTGCATGAATATTGAGAACTTATTCCTTTCTCGCACAACTTGGTATTCAGCAAGTCCAGAGTGTTGGCTTTCATTTTATTCTCGTGAGCTTTGATGCTGTCGGCGCTCTGCAGTATATACGTAGAGATGTGTTGCAAAGTTTGAGTAGGCCTACTAAATCAATAATAGATCAATAAACCTAATCAACCTCCATCTACTACTAAAAAAAAAAACCTACCAAAACCTACTAAACCTCCAACCTACTAAATCAATAAACTTAATCATTTGCATTAGTTTGGTAAGGGGAGTGGTCTACGAAAACGGCAGCCAGGATCAGATACTCGGTTAGGTTAGGTTAGGTTAGGTTAGGTTAGTTTAGTTGATTACCTTCATTTTTTTTAGCGCCACGTATCTATGTGAAGGTGAAACTCTAGGAGACGGAAAGCCTTGCTACCGAGAATCTTTCGAAGGACAACATCGCCTTGGCATTCATGTACAAAAGATACACGGAAGATTCTTTTCACGTGAAACACCTTGGATGGGGTCGCAGCGAAGTGAAAGTCTTATTCAGAACAAAAAAAGTCTGAATAAAAAATTCGTATCTCTGAAAAAAATCTGAATATGACATCGATCACTGCAGTTCATTTAGATTCCATTGATAAGAGCCATCAACCTGTAATCTAGAGAACATAATTTTTTTTTAAGAAATTCAAATAAATGTACAAAGCAAGGTATAGGACAGAACGTGAATTCTTTTGTTAAGAAATTCAAATAAATGTACGAAGCTAGGTAAGATAAGAGCCATCAACCTGTAATCTAGAGAACATCATTTTTTTGTTAAGAAATTCAAATAAATGTACCGAGCATGGTATAGGACTAAACGTGAATTTTTGTTAAGAAATTCAAATAAATGTACGAAGCAAGGTAAGACTGAACGTGACGCAGACGAGGCACGAGGGTGAGGGAGGATGTAATGAAGGAGCCACGTCTCTCGAGGCAGAGAACACGAGGAGAAACAATGCCATGAATGTGATAAATGCTAAGGATGTTCGTGTGGTAATTACGGGAGGGCGGCGGGGTATTTAGGGGAGGTTACCAGCGGGAGTTGTCTAACTTTATGGTGTTGGGGGCGGGGGGAGAAGAGAGGGAGAGAGAGAGGAGTTAGTAGAAGAGAAATTTGGATATGTACAGTATTATATTCCTATCTGATACGAGAGAAGACTTATACCCCCAAAAAACTAAGAAGAAATAGAAGAAGAGAGGGAGAAAGAAGAAGAGAGGGGGAGAGAGGAGTTAGCAGAAGAGAAATTTGGATATGTATTATATTTATATCTGATACAAAAGAAAACTTATAACCCCCATAAAACAAAGAAAGAAATATTCAGTTAGTATAAATATAAACAACGTAGTGTACGAGAGGCGATGTGACCCATTAAAAAAAGGAAGTATTGCATTATGAGTAGGCAAGATAGAGTTCATTGCTGGCATGCCTTACTGACTTACGATGAAAAGTAATGCTCTTTAACCCCTTCACGCCCAGATCTTTCCTTTGCTATAAAAAAAATTTATGTTGTCAAGGCATAAAATTATGGAAACTAACTAAATATACCAAATTAGTTAGTGGTCAAGGATACTAAACAGGTCATATCTATAAAATGTTGCTTATATTAACAAAAAAATCGTCTAATGGTAGCTAAATTACAAAGGAAATTACCATTCTGGGCCTCTAGGGGTTAACCACCATCACCACCACCGCCACCACAACCTTCATCCATGGCGTGAGGTTGTTTATTTATCCTAGAAAAACCTATCCTAGATCAAGGTTCAGGAGGTCTTCAGTGTCTGCCCTGGTGGTGCCCCTAAGGTCCTCTGACTGGCCCACCCTTTTCCCCGACGCCGCCCTCCAGAGCCTGCCCGCGCCCTCCCCACGCCCACTCCACGCCCATCACCACTCATACCCACAATACCCGCTGATTTGCATGTGGCCATAAAGCACTTGTTCCCGCCCACACACGCCCATACGTCCCAGCTCCCCGGGGCGCCTCACACCTTAGCCTCATTCATTGAAGCGTCTTGGGGGCCTGGAGGGTGAAGGGGGGCAAGGGGGGCAGGGGTAGATGAACGTTGTAGGGGCGGAGATTTATGTTACGAGACTTGGGGAAGAGTTGGAGCGGAGGGAGCTAGAGTGGAGGCCGTACGTCAGGGCAGAATTACGGCAGTGAAGCGGGTGCCTGGGAGAGCATCGCAGGAGAAGTCTCTCTATTATATAATACGTATAGTAAGTAAGTACACTAGAGGAGAGGAGAGGAGGAAGAGGAGGAGAGGAGAGGACCTATGAAGCGATACGCGGTAGAGGTCACAAGAAGAAGAAGAAGAAGTACGTAGGTGGATGCTGTATGGCTATGCGAACCTGAACTTGTCGAGGTGGAAGTATACTGTTGCATTATACTTATAAGGGGGGGAAGTGCAGTAGAGAGTGCGTTGCATTTTCAATTAGCACGATTACTGGATGATGCATGAATTATAGTATATTGAATTGTGTTGATTGCATAATTGAAGTAATAGATGTGCTCCATTAATGCGAGCTACGATTCTCTCTCTCTCTCTCTCTCTCTCTCTCTCTCTCTCTCTCTCTCTCTCTCTCTCTCTCTCTCTCTCTCTCTCTCTCTCTCTCTCTCTCTCTCTCTCTCCCGTCTCAGTGTGGCCAAGGTTGGTAGAGCGTGCGCTTGTCATGTGCAGCGTCCCGTGCATTCGGTCAGCGTCTCTCCGCTGTTCTCTGACTCGGCGCTTTTTCATACCTTGTGTTGGTACTCTGCAAATGTCTGATTCTCTTCTCTCTCTCTCTCTCCTCTCTCTCTCTCTCTCTCTCTCTCTCTCTCTCTCTCTCTCTCTCTCTCTCTTCTCTCTCTCTCTCTCTCTCTCTCTCTCTCTCTCTCTCTCTCTTCTCTCTCTCTCTCTCTGTCTCTCTCTCTCTCTCTCTCTCTCTCTCTCTCTCTCTCTCTCTCTCTCTCTCTCTCTCCTCTCTCTCTCTCTCTGCCCGTCAGTTCATGTAGAGACTGAGTTCCAATCTGCAGCGTCTCCTGTGCATTCGGTCGCGTTCGAGTCCGTCCTATTCCTGCTCGTGCTGCCTCTCTTATAGTCATACCTGTAGTTGGTACTTCAAAGTTCTAGTAGGTAATCTTTCTTATCTCTCTCTCTCTCTCTCTCTCTCTCTCTCTCTCTCTCTCTCTCTCTCTCTCTCTCTCTCTCTCTCTCTTAGATTCTGAAAATTGTCGTGGGTAGGTTTAAGGAGTGGAGTGTGTGGTTGGGAGGTGTGGTAGGGGTCGGGGGGGTGAAGGCCTGGCTGGTGCGGTGTATGGTCGTAGGAGTGGATGAATATTAATGCCTAATCGTAGGTTGTTAGTGTTCTCTGTGATTTAGTGGTTGAAAGGCCTGGGAACCTTGGTGGACAGCGGTTTAAGGAGAAAAGTTGTAATGTTTTAATTCCATACATATTTAGTATGTTGTGCATTGCGATTTAATATTAGACGTAGATGGATATACATAGTACATACGTCTGTAATTCTTCTTTATTTTAGGGTATTATTAGATTCTGTCCCATTTTGTTACCACAGAGACAAACATACAAACAAATAGAGATAGGTTTCATAAAATATACACCTTCACAAATTATTTTTTCCATAATTGAGTTACATCAATTATCTCCTCACACCTCAAACCTTCGTTAATACCTGCATCGCAATTGGTTCTAAAGCTATCTTGCAAGGACATGTTTTTAATTTAATGATAAAACTGTTCATCCCTTGTTATATGCCATTCAAGAGTATGATTTTATTTTTGGTACTAGCGAATATTATAGGAATGACGCTCTTGTTGAATCTCTTATTGTATGGAAAATATCTATTTTGTTCTGTTATTGGATGGTGCTTGTGTGTGTGTGTGTGTGTGTGTGTGTGTGTGTGTGTGTGTGTGTGTGTGTGTGTGTGTGTGTGTGTGTGTGTGTGTGTGTGTGTGTGTGTGTGGGAGAGAGAGAGAGAGGAGAGAGAGAGAGAGAGAGAGAGAGAGAGAGAAGAGAGAGAGAGAGAGAGAGAGAGAGAGAGAGAGAGAGAGAGAGAGAGAGAGATGACTTACCTACTCTCCATCTTTTCCTTCACAGACGGCGATGCACTGGGCGGCCAAGCAGGGCAGGACAGAGGTGGTTAAGCTCCTCGCGGGAACACACCACGTCGAGATCAACGCCAGATCCGTGAGTAGTACATCCTTACAACCTTATCTCATCCCCCGTGCCACCTTATCCTCATCCCTCCATCCCCTCAACCTCATCCTCATCCCAGCATCCATTCGACCTTATCCTCATCAAAGCATGCCTTCGCTCTTATTCCCTATCCATATCCTTATTCCAGCGGTCATGTTATCTATAATATCCAGTATTTATGTTACCAAAACTTTATACTAACCCACTTATTTAATTCACGTACTTATTACACTGACTTTTTTTTTTATTATTATTTAGAGAATCTGATCCTTTAATACAGTAACCTCTGATGTTCACGGGATACTGATAAATAATACCGCCATGTTGTTGATCCCAAATACCCTTCACTTGACTAGACCCCTTCACCCCTTCACGCCCAGATCTGTCCATTAATGTATAAAATCGTCTGTTGTTAGCCATGAAATTTCGAAAAGTAGCTTAATATACCAAATTAGCTATTGGACAAGGGTACTAAACAGGTCATATCTATAAAATCTTGCTTATAGTCACTCAAAAATCGTCTAATGGTATACCCAAAGTACAAAGGAAATTATGTTCTGGGCCTCAAGGGGTTAATGCAGTAACCTCTGATGTTCACAGGATACTGAAAAATAACACTGCTATGTTGTTGATCCCAAATACCCTTCACCTAACTGGAACCTTTAATAAGCTTGCCTTGAGCCTAGATGACAGTTTTTGCACAAGTGTTAATCGTGAAGCCAATCTGATAATCACCGCCGCTCACATTCAGAAGATAATCAGATAATGCCTCCCTCCCCCCTCCCCCAATCCCTCCGTCATCACTTTCGCCATCATATAATTTTTTTTCTATCCCACCGATTCATTTTACATAATATTTAACGCTCGACCGACCTGCTAAGGGGGGCGGGGGGGGTGAGGGGAAGGGGTGAGGGATTTGCATATATCCACGCCCCAGCTTGTGTCGTTCCCCTTACTCTTGTGTCCTTTTCTTTCATAACTCCCTCACTCACCCTGCACCCTGGATCATCACCCCGCTGGCTGTCTTCACCCTGGATGGTGTTGCTGTGATGGTGACGCCCTTCTCGCCCTTGGAAACGCGCCCTTACCGCCCTTATATACTCATCGTGTCTCTACTCGCCACCCTTGGACGTCATAACAGAACGGGGTAAGTGTATGATATTTCCTGATTTTCTTTATAACTAGATGCTTTTTTCTCTCTCTTAATCACATGTTAATAGTAATGATGATTTTCAGACAGTAGAGCTAGTTTGAATATCAGTCCCTTTGTGATAGTGTATGATATTTCCTGATTTTCTTTATAACTAGATGGGTTTTATATCTCTTATAATCACATGTTGTCAATAGTAATGATGATTTTCAGACAGTAGAGGTCGTTGAACATCAGTCCCTCGGTAATAGTGACTGTTAGTAGTGTCAATTATGTGAGTTCACTTTGATTGACAACAGTTTGCATCTTGTGTATGTATATTTGGGTGGTATATTTTTTTCCTCAAGTCCTCATCTTTACTTCATTTGTCACAATTTACTCTCAATGTTGATTAATCTAGCCAAGTTATTTACCCATATTATTAAAGTAATCGTCCAAGCCCATTTTTTCTTTGCATAATTATGTTGAATGTTCATTCAAAATACCTAATCCACAAAAAATAATTCATTTCCACGCTTTATTTCCCTAAAAACATGACTTTTGTAAAAAGCCCGGGAAAAACAACAGCCCCATTCCAGCCGTGGCGGGAAACATGCTGGTGACGTCACTTCAGGAAGCCTCCCAGGCCGGCGCTGATACAAATACACGTAGATTTAGAAAAAAAATATAGTACTTGAAGAATTTTAGGTGTTTCTGATATATTTTTTGTGCGGCCGATATGGCATATACTTGCATCCTGTATGGGTGCAGCAAGAAAGCTGTGCCTTTCCAGAGAGCTTAGCACCCATTTCCGACCTATTTGGCCATGATGGTGTGTGCAGCGACGGTGAGAAGCGCGCGGCAAGACAGTGTATTTCACACTGCGGGACTTTCACCCGCCTCTCACCGTCGCTGCACACACATATCATGGCCAAATAGGTCGAAAATGGGTGCTAAGCTCTCTGGAAAGGCACAGCTTTCTTGCTGCACCCATACAGGATGCAAGTATATGCCATATCGCAAAAAAAAAAATATCAGAAACACCCAAAATTCTTCAAGTACTATATTTTTTTCTGAGTCTACGTGTATTTTTATCAGCGCCGGCCTGGGAGGCTTCCTGAAGTGACGTCACCGAGCCGTGGTCCGTCGTCTGCTGGTCGTCAGTTGTGTTCTGAGAGCTCGGGAAATGTACAGATTTTGAATGCGGATCATTTAAAAACGGGTGACTAGATTCAAAAAGTGACAACATATTGTTGATATAATCGATCATGGCTATATTTTGACTGCATTACATCAGGAATGATGAAATGGTCTGGACGATTACTTTAACCTCTTACTTTCAAAAGGTGTTCGTGTTCGATAGATGACGCTCTGTTTCCCTAATCACATCATCTATTTGTAGGTGTGAAGTTTCAACACTGGTACTAGGTTAGGTTAGGTTAGGTTAGGTTAGGTTAGGTTAGGCTAGGCTAGGCTAGGCTAGGCTAGGTTAGGCTAGGTTAGGTTAGGTAAGGTTAAGTACATACGACTTCTGCGCGACACTATCTGAGTCACATCAAAACTCTGAGCTGTAGATTCATGCCCTGTTTTTGTTCTCGGCTACCCTTTCTCCCTTTCTTCCATCATTTCCACATTAGAACTAAATCCTTTTATATTGTTTCTCATCCTGCCACCCCTTTCATAAACTCCCTGTCTCTCCTCTCCCCTCCTCTCGCCCCCTTTCTCCTCATTTCCTGCTCCGTGATCGATATCTCCGCAGTATATGGTGGTTCCTCCCCTCTCCAGTTTTTACATTGTTAGCTTTTTGTATCTGGTCTTAATTAATACATCAGGACGGGGCGTTCTTAGCCGGGGATTAATTTATATGCAAAACTGTCGAGTTATCGGGAGGGAGGGTGGGAAGGGAGGAAGGAGGGAGGGAAGAAGAGTTAATGTGAAGGAATTTACTCCGTGCCAGACTAGCGTGGAGGGTTTTGCTGAGGTTCTAAAGTGTAAGGCCAGGATGGTATGAGGCAGGGATGCAAAGTTAGGCTGCCTGGTGTGTTGTGAGGGTTAGGACGTGGATATTGGTGGTGTTTATATAGAGCAGGAGCAAGTTGTGGTTTTATAAGATGTTGTGAGTGCATGTAGTGGTTATGATGCCTTTATTTACTAACTGAGGTTGTGGTGGAAAAATGTTAACTCTGGTATATCGATGTTATAGTTTACGTGTGTTCATAGTTGTGTTGTTTTTAAGTGGATTTAGGAGCAAGTTGTGAGGTTGTGTGGTGTTGTGTGATGTTGTGGTGTTGTGTATGTATGTAATGTCTTTCTGCACTGACGAGGATGATAAACTGATGATTTGTGGTGATTGTTGTGATGGGGTGAAGGGAAAAGGATCAGAAGATAGGTATGGAGGAACTATACAGGAACTACCTCGTGTAGATCTCGCGGCCTCTTGTAGCTTCCTTATTTTCTTATATTCTTATGGAGATGGGAGACAAGGTTAAATTTGTTGTTATGCAGGTTTGTTTATCGTAGTGCTTACGTTTGTCTTATCTTGCTTAGTTGGCGAAGTTTGTATTTCTTTCGTAAAACTAATGACGTGTGTGTATGAATAGTTGATGCAATATACACAATGATTCCTACTGTCACTTGTTTAATATAGTTTCTGATGCGTATTGTCTTATCCACTCGACTATCTTAATGTAATCAGGATGTCAAAGCGTGAAGCTAGAACTTTGCTGTACCGAAAGACTGCCAAGATAGAACTAAATGGCCTCTTGGATGTAGACAGGCTTTCTTTGATGGATCATTTCTCTTTCATGATCAGCCTTCAAATATAAGACGATGTCATTAGTCAGTATATAGGTTAAATATTTAGAAGACATTCACTCGAGCACCTGTTGCATCCATTATAGGTTTAGAAAGTGTGTGTATTGATTGAATATACAGAGGAACGTAATTAGTATTCTTAGGTGATATGGATGTATTTGGAACTTTTCTTCTAGCAGATCAGTAGTTATGTATGACGAACCTAAAGCGTACCACGATGCGTACAGAGAAAATAAAGTGTTTTATATAATCCAGTATTTAAGACTATGGTCATTTTTTATTGGGTTAGGACGCAGACTCCTGCCATATAATAATACTATGAAAATAATACTCAACGATAATTCCCATCGCTGCCGCTTTGCGTGGGATGTGATGCAAGAAAGGAAACAAACAAATGTCCCTGCTGTGTGGTGGCGCTCCTGCTGGGGGGGAGAGAGAGAGAGAGAGAGAGAGAGAGAGAGAAGAGAGAGAGAGAGAGAGAGAGAGAGAGGAGAGAGAGAGAGAGAGAGAGAGAGAGAAAAGAAAAAAAAAAGTAGCGCGGGTAGGGTCTCTATATATACTTCAGTGAAGAAACAGAGGATTGGTGACGGTAACGAGACAGCAATGGCTATGGCAGGAGAGTGCCAGGGTAGTGCCAGATGATGGAATGGTGGTGGCAGTAGTAAGGAAGTGGGGATAAAAGGGAGGAAGAAACGGGACAATAGTGACAAGGAGATAAGAGATAGTAGCTCCTCGTATGGTAGTGAGTGACAGGGGAGAACGAATGTAGGAAATAAAGTAACAAGGAGACAGAGTATAAGAAGTAAGGTAACTGAATAACCAAACCTAACTTTTCTATGTTGCATTGTTTTTTTCCTTTATACTTTCTTTCCGATAACCGGGGGAGCCAGGTGGTGGAAGGGTGTGGTTGTGGTGGTAGTACTTGTAGTAAGGAAGTCAGGGTGACAGAGAGGACCGTGGCATGACATAGCTGTGGTAGAGGAGTGTCGGTGTGGTGGCGAGGGGGTGCAGCATATAGTGTGGTAGCAGGGTGGTAGGGCGACATATTGTCCGCGCAGCAGTTTTAATTACAGGAGGTGCCTCGTTAGGCTCGTTGCAGCTGTTAACAGAGTCGTCGGGCGCTCGGGTCGACACAACAGTCCGGGTCGATTGAAGAATTACTTGTCGAGCACAGGTACGATGCTGCAATTGTTGCTAACTGCCGGGTGCATCGTTTGTCCGGGTTGATTGGTCGTTACTCCGCCCGTTTTAATTATGGCAAAGGCGATTTGCAATATAAGCGACCGGAAAGAATGGAGGCGGCAGGGGGAAGCGAGCCTTGCGTTAGGGGCGACATGGCTGACTTTGGGTCGCCGGCGGCCATGGAATGTGTCATCAGTGCCGCACCGCCTGATAGACTAACTCTTCCCCTCTCGCTGTTGATATTAATATGTATGTGGAAATTACCACGCGCTGCCCGAGGCGCGATAATTGCCTTATTTCTCACACGCACTGTTGCCTTTGCTCGGCACAGATTGTTTGTTTATTATTTGTTGTGCGTGTGTTGCCGTGTCGGTGTGTGTGTGTGTGTGTGCCTGTGTAGGTGTGTGTTCGCGCCACACACCAGCACGGTTACTAATGGCCACTGTCCGCGCTGTCCCACATAATGCACGCGGTATTTTGATTTAATCTGAATCTACTTATCAGATTAACACCCCAAGTGCGCCCGAAATCCTATATTAAAGTTTGTTTTGGAATAAACCAACGGTGGTCTTGCAAAATCCTTTCCCCCTTTCCCTCCCTCCTCCCCTGTTTCCGTCCCTCCCTCTCTCTTCCCCTCATTCTCTGTCTCTCTCTCTCCCTCAACCCTTCCTTGCCATCGCTTAATACCTCTTTGTTTTACCTCCTCCCCTTTCCTCAAGTTTGCCGTGATGCTTTTTTTGTTTTGAGCACGACGGGGGGGGGGGGGGACCTGGAGGGCTTACAGGTAGCCGCAGAGATAAAGGTCTTGGTGCTTATCAGTCCGTGTTGAGCGACTCTTGTTCTTGCAATGTTTGATGCAATGTTTGCCGCCAACTCAAGACTGTAATGATATACACTAGAATTTTATTATTTTCCTTGAGGGAGGTCTCATGTGTCCCTGTATATATTCGAAAACCTGCTTTGACCGTCATCCTCTTTCACGCCCACGCCCGCCCACACTTACAAATGTTTATTGAGAGGTATTCCATGATGACAATTAAGGTATTGGGGAGAACAAATACAGACGTCCTTCTTCATTAGAAAATAAAGGGAGATGTGATATGCTATCTGTAACGGCGTTCCAGTATTGTTGTATGTATCTATATATGTATGTATGTATGTATGTATGTATGTATGTACAGTAGTTGTTATCGAGATGTATCAGCGCTGGGACTTGTATTACTGTATTGAGTGTTTAGTGTTAAGTGATTGATAAGAAAACACTTGTACTATATACCTCGAGTTATATGTCTTGAATAGCGCGTGTATTGATAAGCTACAGTGCATTTAGTTTCCTAGTATAAAGCTTCACTTCTTCATAAAGAATTTCAGGTATTACTGTACGGAGTGTGTAGTGTTTGGTGATTGATATAAGAAAAATACTTGTATACTACTACTTATTTATCTTCTTAGATTTATCAACAGACTGCAGTACATATTTTTCTTAGTAAAAAGCTTCATCTTTTGTGCATAAGGAATTTCAGACATTGTTTTTCACCAAAGGTTCATTCATAATTAATACATCAATCCCAAAAGCCGATTAGCCATATCATTTTGTGATGGATTCCGAAACCAGTGAAAACCCTTCTTATGACTTACAAATTATAGACTTTAATTAGGTTAGGCTACGTTAGGCTAGATTAGGTTTAGGTTTAGGTTTAGGTTTTAGGTTAGGTTAGGTTAGGTTTGGTCTCAAACTATTTTTAAAGCCTTGACAGAAAATTAGAGATGATAAGCATGACCTCCAATCCCTTGCCGTCCAATCACGCGTCCAACCTCAACCCCCGTATTTTAGCAGTTCAGTTCAGTTCAGTTGTTGGTCGGGAGTCTGGCCTTTTTCATCGGCACTCCCTGACGTGTTTCTTCTTGCTCGCTGGGTCTTTAGTTAGTTGTCTTCTCTTATTCTGTCTTTTAGTTTCTTTCTCTTTCTTTCCTCTTATTTTCTCTGGTCATCCAAAAACTATTGATTGTTCTTTTTGCTTCTTCCACATTCCATCTTCAAACAAATACTCCCCCACTATATCCTCTGCCTTCTCTACGTATGGTTGTTGTAGCCCCGGCACGCATGTTATCACCTCCTTGTGTTTCCTCCCACAGGGCTACACACCGCTGCACATCGCCGCCATGTACAGCCGCACCGAGACGTTTGACCTGCTCGTGCACTACGGTGAGTCCCCCCCCCCCCCCCAACACACACACACACCACACACACACAACACACACCACACACACACACACACACACACACACACACACACACACACACACACACACACAGGTAAGGCACCACAGCGTGACAGTTACTTCTTTACATTGTTCAGTTCGTTCATTTTATTACTCTCTCTCTCTCTCTCTTTCTCTCTCTCTCTCTCTCTCTCTCTCTCTCTCTCTCTCTCTCTCTCCTCTCTCTCTCTCTCTCTCTCTCTCTCTCTCTCTCTCTCTCTCTCTCTCTCTCTCTCTCTCTCTCTCTCTCTCTCTCCTCTCTCTCTCCTCTCTCCTCTCTCTCTCTCTCTCTCGTTTCCCTTTTTTTGGCTGATAATTGTTACAGTAATGTGTCGTCACTTGTTAAACAATAATACCTCATCATAAGAAGCGTTATTGTTTATGGTGACCAACATTCAGGGTATAGTGTTATCACCCATCAAATTTTAGTTGACGATCTATTATTTTTATACCAATATACCAGCTGATACACAAGATAACTATGCATAAAACGTTCAGCAGGTGTCCATAACCCATGCGCATATAACTCATATACCAAAATTACGTGATGAATGAAAATATTTACACAAAAAAACTGATTGGTAACATAAGAACATAAGAAAATAAAGGAGCTACAAGAGGCTGTGATTCCTACACTTTGGTATAAGAACATAACATAAGAAAATAAAGAAGCTACAAGAGGCCGTGAGACGTACACGAGGTAGTTCCTGTTACTTAACTCTACCTATATCCACCTCTCTTCCCCATCCATGAATTTATCCAGACTCCTTCTAAAGACCCCAATAGACTCCACATTGACCACCTGACGACTGAGTCCATTCCATTCATTCACTACCCTATTTTTGAGCCAGTTTCTCCCTATTTCTTTGTTTTCCTTTGTATGTATGGTTTGGTTTAGTATGGCTACATTGGTGTGTTACTTTTCAGGTGGCGATCTCAACATGAGGGACTACTCGGGCAAGAAGCCTCGTACCTACAACACCATCGCCTCCACCGTCTCTCAGGACACACAGAGAAGTAAGTATGACATGATGGAGCAGGATCGCACAGTTCGCGCCACTCAGTCCTGCATGATTGACTCCCACCACCGCCGAGGATCCTGGAGCGACGATCAGAAGCCCTCATGGCATGGCAGCCTAGAGTCTCGCCTCGACAGGGCCAAGCGGGTCGGCTCAAAGAGGTTCCAGCGCATCAAAAAGTCCATTACGCTGACGGACTTCGATAAGCCCTCGAGGTCACCCGTGCGCCGCCGCCGTCCCATCTCACAACCTTTCCCGGAAGAACATTCAGAATAACTAGACATTGGCGTACACAATCTCTCTCTCTCTCTCTCTCTCTCTCTCTCTCTCTCTCTCTCTCTCTCTCTCTCTCTCTCTCTCTCTCTCTCTCTCTTCTTCTCTCTCTCTTTCTCTCTCTCTCTCTCTCTCTCTCTCTCTCTCTCTCTCTCTCTCTCTCTCTCTCTCTCTCTCTCTCTCCTCTCTCTCTCCTTCTCTCTCTCTTCTCCTTCTCTCTCTCTCTCTCTCGTCACACGCACACGCCACCACCACACCACACAAAACACACACGCACACGCACGCACACACACGCACACACGCACACACACACACACACACCGCCCATTTTCCACTACATGTAACCCTTGTAGTTAAACAGACAAACATAAAAAATCTACTAATTATACGTAATTATAATGTCAATGATTGTGATTTATATGGTAATGAGTTTGCTAGTAGTCATATTAATGAGGTTGATAGCGTGTAGTCTTTACTGGTGATTCAACGAGCATTCCCAAAACATACCGCAGTGCACGGGACTCTCTGAAGGGCCTGGGTCACATATGGGTGTGCTGATCCGTGTGACCCGCCGGTGCTCAGTTTGCAGGATTCGTAGGTTATTTTCTTTAACCCCTTGAGACCCAGAACGTAATTTTCATTGTAATTTGGGTACCATTAGACGATTTTTAGTGGATATAAGCAATATTTTATAGATATGACCTGATTAGTATCCTTCCCATTAACTAATTTGGTATATTAAGTTACTTTTCGTAATTTTATTGCTCGACAACAGACCATTGTTTTATAGCAAAGGAACAATCTGGGCGTCAAGGGGTTAAATGTGCCAAAATACTGTGATCAGAATTTTTCATACATAAACATTTTGGTGTGATTAGTAAGATACATCCTCGTGTGTCTTACTCGTATATAGGCTGGGATGCACCGCTCAAAAATTAATGGCTGTGAAATGAGTGCCTGGTATCTGCAAAGAGGTTTTTTCTTGCTTTTTCTTTTACATCACAAAGGACTGGCCAAGGGCAAAAAAAAAAGAAGAGGTAACAAAAAAATCGCTTAGTTGCCAGTCCTATAAAGACAGTAAGAGAAAAAAGAAAGGGTGGTGGACCAATGTAGTTCGGGAGGTGTCTTGTCGCTCCTCTCCTGAAAATATTTAAGTCATAGGAAGCTGGATAAATAGAAACAGACCAAACAGGGTAGACCAATGCCTTCGATGGCGGTGGTTGGATGAGGGGATGATACTTTCTAACTTAATAGTGTTTCATCATTCTTTAATGTATCCCTAAGTTTGTTTTTACGTATGAATAATGAATTGATCGGATTTTAGGCCCACGGAATAAGGGCTGTAATTGTGTTGTCACTGATTACTGATATTGTTACAGGTGATTATAATACAGACACCTCGAGTGATATGGGCATGGCCTTAAATGTATCCTTTAAGCTATGGCCAAGTATAGACAGACAGATCAGTCATGTATTTTGCAGGTGAAATAGATGCAGTGTAGGATTTAAGGAGAGAGTACGTAGTAAAGGTGACTAGCTGGCTTTCCTGACACCCCAGCAGGGTGGCTCGGTTGGTAGAGCTGCGGGCTCGCGTGTAGCGTCCCTGCATTCGGTCAGCGGTTCGAGCCCACCAGGTTCGTCCTGGCGTGGTGGCGCTTTGTATAGTCAATAACCTTGTAGTTGGTACTTGCAAAGTGTCTAGATAGGATCAAAGTATCTTATCTTATGGCTTTCCTGAGGCCTGCAGATAAGATTTATATTACAAATACCATTGAATACACACAGTCTGTTACTCCTCTCGTCAATATCGTCATTCTTTCATTATAGCTAACACATTTCCTGATCGGTGGGTAATAGAATCGCCACACATCATATACTAGGGAGAGAGAGAGAGAGAGAGAGAGAGAAAAAAAAAACACGGAGCCCCCTCTAAATATAAAGTATGTATGTATTCACCAAACTATAAAAGGGTAACTTTGACAATAAATACTTCATGTACCTTATGGCGCGTAAGCACACATAAACAAAAGCTACAACGAAAGAAAGTGATATAGTCACATGCCACACAGGACACAATGGATACGGGATCACCTGATTAATTGTTGCGTCGGAATGTAATCGTAGCAGTCTGTAGGAATGCCTGAACACGTGTTTCTTGATGCCTCAGCTCGGGTAATGTTAAGCATGTCTGGCACTTGTTCTGGGGCTGTTCTCATACATTCCTTATACCTGTACAAAAAGAGTTGTTCATTCCTTGATAATCACCTAACACGTGTAAGGTGTAATGATATGAGTGGGAAATATCTTTGAACTGTTGTGCATTGTGAAGCGTCTGTAACAGGGTGATTGTGATGCGTGCAGGCCAGACCTCCGATGCAGGTGTAACTTACATCCCGGTTACAACCTCCATTACTACGTCCAGCTCCTTTTTGGATACGAGTTTAAGCGCGGCAGGTTGTATCTCAGACTTACAACGTTGTAAGTGCTTCTTGGATGTGGCCCCAGAGCAGCAGCAGCCCACCCTTCCCCCTCCCCATCCCTCCCCACCTTACTAAGATAACTGCGAAGTGGCAGGTAACATCAGGTTTCCTAAGTCACGGGTTTCGATGTTGCTGCATTTATAGAATTCCAGCCAACTATTTTCCCAGTCATAGCGTGCTCGGCGGTGCGGCATTACTTTAGGGGTTATTCTGTTATCTGTGATGTATTGGTTACTTGTGGTTGGTTGATTGATATGCTCTTTTCGCATATACTGTTATATTTAGTTATTATATTAGTCGAGATAATTGTCTCATGTTGATTTTACTATTTTGCAAATATAAGATGTGTGGCAGACTAGGGCAACGTAGTGTAATGTTTGTATTTGATGTAACTTTAAGCAGAGTATTGAACATGATAACAAATCACCACTGAAAAATGTGATAGTCAGTTTTTGTGACCATTTGTGATAGATTCAACAAGTGCAGTCAGTCTGTTTAAAGATCAGCTGACCCTTTCCACCCTTTCGGCGTTGTTCCCCCCCTCCCCCCCTCCCTCCCTTTCGCATTGGAGGCCGTGGGATCGAGCAGGGCAGACGTATGCTGCATTGAGTACCAGCGACTCTCACCCACACGCCACGCCCTTGCGCCACGCTCTTGCAATGTATAATGCCGACCGGACTAAGTTTTCGTTAGGGATTGCGTTCAGTAACCTTTCCCGGGAGAATATTTCCCTATAACGTTCCGTTCCTTTCCCCTTCCCTCACCGTTTCACTCTTTCTCTATAAGCCCTCCCCTTCATTATGCTTTGCCATAGTGCCATATGACCTCCGATGTCTGGCACATTTTCCCTTTTTATAGCATTAAATCAATCAATCTAACCCCTCCCCTTTATTGTGCTTTGCCATAGTGCCATACGACCTCTGATGTCTGGCACATTTTCCCCTTTTTAGCATTAATTCAATTCAATTCCCGGGATAATTAATCATGCAGTAATGTCGGTCTAACGCTTGTTAATGTTCTGATGATCTTCCTAAAGTCTGGGGAGTCGCGCCATATAAAGATTTCATTAAAGTTCGACTTAATTAGGTCATGCTACTACTACTATTAGGTCATACTACTGTTATTATAGAGAAAGTTTTTTATGCATACATAGCGATATCAAATCGTAACTTTTTCTCATGATTTTGTGATTTGCTTGGAAATAAAATACTTATTACGTATACCTTGCTGACATCTCTGTCCTAACGGCGTTCTAGTATATCACAAAAGAAAGTCAAATACCAAATAGACTGCATGCATTACAACCCAACATTTTTACGCTTGTACCAGATGGCAGCACTTGCAAGGTCCTTGTTATCTACCTGCTAAAGATAACAATCTGATAAGACATTGCCATTTCCTATACCACGTGTTAGCACCGCCCGTTTCCCGCTCCGCCTCCCCGCGCCCAGCACTCCCAATCGAAGCCTTTTTTGTCATCTTCACACTGTTACGTGCGTTGTATTAAGAACATATACGTACAAACCGGCGATGTTGTCCAAGTTACATATGTGTGTTTTTAAACGTTCGATATTAGTAGACAAGGATAAGGTTAGCTGGCAACGGGAAGTGACTGAGAAAGAAAAATATGATAACGGGAATCACGAACGCAGTAGCTGTAAAAGAATTTCACGAAAAAGTAAATCGAAACTCTAAATTCCTATATTATAGACGGAAAGGAGAGACACACACACACACACACACACACACACACACACACACACACACACACACAACACACACACACACACACACACACACACAACACACCCACACCACACACACACACACCATGCGCGCGCGCGCACACGCACGCACACACACACACACACACACACACACACACACACACACACACGGCACAGCATTCTCCGCCACGCTACACACACCTCACTCCCGCCACATCAGAGCAAGGCAGCGAGTATTACAACACCTTCACCGGTCACACTCGAGCTCCAGATCAAATTTACAACAGAATATTGAATTACGGCGCCTTGTATACCTTCGTTAGAGGACCATCGCATGAATAGGTGATGAGAGGCCAAGGAGGGATAATGAGTGAACATGGAAGGGACCTGAATACTTTGATGGCGTCGAGGCCCTTCTGTCGCAGTACTCTGTAGGACACGCGTTGTGTATCCTCGGCGTGGTTGACTGTCCTGTTCTCTATTGCCCTTGGGAGCATCGTGTGGGTAAACTGGGTATCCTTGAATGTTTACAAGGAGATAAGTGTAAGGCATGCTAATCACGGCCTTGTTAACCCGTGTGAATGTATACTTTTGATGTGATGATATTTTGTGTGGATGCTAACGTGATTGTTTTTGCAGGTTGGTTAATGTGAGGGATGAGGTTAGTCGTAGATAGGAGGTAAAGTAAAGGGCAGGAATATATGGGGTATATGAAGGAAACAAGAAATGACGTGGGGTGGAGTTTGAAGTAGATGTATGAGGCTTGATTTAGTACCGGGATGATGATAGAATTTATGAATACATTATATATATCATTGACCATTGTACGCACATAGCCAACATATTTCACTGTACTAATATACTCGTAGAAAATTTGTACCATATGTGATTTTCTGCTAATTGTTTTTTCTCTATGCAGGAATCGTACAACGAAGGAATTCTGGTGAGTAACATAACTCTCTTGTATTTGTGTCACGGTGATGAGCAGGACGCGTCGGAGGCTGTGACTGAGTGTGTGGCGGGTCCTTAGCGCCTGTCATTCCTTCCCTCAGTCCTGCCTTAGTATATTTTTACCTTAGTATATTTAGATCTTAGTTACTTTGAGTCCTGCCTGATCCTTCACGCCAGATCTGTCAAGGCACGAGAGTAACACGGATTTTGTGTTTATGTTGTGCAATCATTTTTTCATGCCTCTTTTTATTCCAGTCTGTCACAACCGAGAAAATTTTAATGTTCTCGTAAAAAAAAAAAAAAAAAAAAAAAGTGCTACATATTCCTTGAAGGTGAAGACATGTTCATTGAGGTGTACTTCGCTTCGTACTTCGCTTCGAGAGGAGCTTCATGAGCGATGACAAATACATGCGTATACATATTCATGTAAGTGTGACTATGCGAGTGACTTACGTAGCCTACACGTCGCCCACTTTACCCCTAGAGACCAAGCAGCCATCAGCCTCCCACACCCCTCCGTCATTATCAATCAGGAGTGCCAAGGGAGAGAAATAAAATCTCTTAAGCATGAACCCATTAGAAACTTTTCTGGTCGGCTAATTATCTCGTGAATATTGAGAAGGTGGCGGGAGGGGTTGCGACGCCCTAACCTAACACGCCCAAACACTGCTGGGACTGGAGACACCTGGTTGCCCCCCCCCCCCTGCCGCCGCCGCCGCCGCCCCTTGCCACGACTATGCCTCGCGAAACAAGGGTGAAGAGGAGAGTAGACTAGAACTACGGTAGAACCTGAATAACTATTTTTCCATCTACTATCTTGATGCTAACCCAGAATGAATAGATGTCTATGGCGTTCCAAAAAATAGAACGAAACTTAGCTCATCACACCAGGAATATATATGTATGTATGTTTATGGGGGTTTTTCGTGAATCTTGTTTTTCTTGAACTTGCAACATTATCACGTGTTTCTTAATTTTTCTGTCTCCCGTGTAATCTTTCCCAACTCCCGTGTCCTTGTTTAGTCGCATCCGCACACCTGTCTCAGTAGCCTCAGATAGTACTCCGTGACACCAGAAACGCACAAGACTGCCAACGTGGAGCGCTGTCTCTATATGGGTAGAGGTTACGGAGGGAACTGAAAAATGGTTTTGGGTGTAGTGTATAGGCCTCCAAACTTATGTAAAGAGGATTCAGCTCCTATATGGAAAGAAATAAACAAGGCCTGCAGATATAATCGACTATGCGTGGTGGGAGATTTAATCTTAGGAATATAGACTGGGATTTAATCATAGGTGACAGCGACGCAGATGAATTGTTAAATATAATCCAGGATAACTTCCTAAGTCAAGCAATCAAGGAGCCTACTAGAGGAGATAATATTCTAGATCTATTGCTGACAAATAGAGACGATTTAGTTACAGATGTGGAGGTCGGTGGCAAGTTAGATAATAGCGACCATTATGAAATCAGATTTAGCTTAAAATGGGAAGTTGGAAAATTAAGTGGCAACAAACAAAAAATACCTAATTTCAGAAAGGCCAATTATGCAGGATTAAGAAGACACCTGGAGGTTATTAATAAGAGGTGTGGGATGGAGGGGAAGAAATTTTCCCAGGGTAAGGACAGGGCGATGACAGCTGGAAAGGCCAATTATGAAGGATTAGGAAGTCACCTGGAGGTAATTAGAGCGGTTAGACATGGAAGTGAGGTCGGGGCTGAGGAGGTAATTAGAGCGGTTAGACATGGAAGTGAGGTCGGGGCTGAGGAGGATTATACCTTATTTGTAAGGAATATAATTGACGGACAGAAAAAAAAATTCCTTATAGGGAAATAAGATCTAGAAAGAGTGATCCAAAATGGATGACCACTAATTTAAAACACAACATTGGAGTAAAAAGAAACATGTATTTAAGGTTAAAGGCAGGATTGGTGAGCAAAGAACAGTATAACGTGATGGCGAGGACAGTGAAGAAATTAACTCGAGTAGCTAAGAACAATTATGAGATTAAAGTAGCAGGACAGGCGAAAAATGACCCAAAGGGGTTCTATCAGGTATATAAAACCAAGACAAGGGAATTAGTCGGGCCGTTAAGGTCAGGACAGGGTGAGGTCTTAAATACGGATGAGGATATGTGTAAAAGTCTAAATGATTATTTCTTAAGCGTTTTTACTGAGGAGGATACACAGACGATACCTGATAGTGAACAGATGTTCAAAGGAAGCGATGAGGAGAAACTCAAAGATATTGTGATAACTAGGGAAATGGTGGAAGAGGGTATAGATAAAATGAAGAATTTTAAATCGCCAGGACCAGATGAGGTGTATCCCAGGGTATTAAAGGAATGCAAGGAGGTTGTTAGTGAGTCGTTAGTGCACATTTTTAGGAAATCGGTTGAGATAGGCGATGTGCCATTATTGTGGAGGAAAGGAAATGTTGTTCCCATATTTAAGAAGGGAGACAGAGGACTAAAGTCAAATTATCGACCAGTAAGTCTAACGTCAGTGGTAGGTAAATTATTGGAATCTATTATTGCAAAAAACATTAGAGAGCACTTAGATAAACATAGTTTGATCAATAATTCACAACATGGATTCACCAAGGGTAGGTCATGTCTCACCAATTTATTGAGTTTTTATAGGAAAGTTTATGAGACGGCAGATAATGATAAGGATTATGATATAATATATCTGGACTTTTTAGTAAGGCATTTGACAAAGTTCCACACGAGAATCTTAAATAAGGTAAAGGCTCATGGAATAGATGGGAAGGTTCTTCGTTGGATCAGAGCTTGGCTAAGTAATAGGCAACAAAGGGTTACAATTAATGGTTCTAAATCTGAATGGGGACTGGTGACAAGTGGAGTTCCACAAGGGTCTGTTTTGGGTCCATTACTATTTTTGATTTACATCAACGACTTGGATAGTGGGATTTGCAGTGATATCAGCAAGTTTGCTGATGATACTAAGGTAGGTAGGATTATTGGATCACAGTCTCATGTAAACATATTGCAGGGAGACTTAGATAAACTTAATCAGTGGGCAGTCGGATGGCAGATGGAATTTAATATTGATAAGTGCAGCGTTATGAATGTTGGTAGAAAAAAACCCTGGTAATAGATACACCATACGCAATGTATCGCTGAAAAGATCAGAAGGTGAAAAAGATCTTGGAGTGAGGGTGAGCCCAGACCTCCGACCTAGGAAACAATGTATTGAGGCTAGAAATAGAGCAAATAGAATGTTAGGATTAGCTTACTAAACACCAGAAGTGTTAAAAGTACAAGTGCGGAAATTATTCTAAAGCTTTATCTGGCTCTAGTCAGGCCTCACCTAGACTATGCAGTTCAGTTTTGGTCTCCATATTACAGGATGGATATAGCCTTGTTAGAAACAGTGCAGAGAAGGATGACCAAAATGATACAAGGGATGCGTAACTTTAGTTATGAGAAGAGATTGAAGTTATTAAAGTAAATAACTTCAATAATCGAGTTACTCACTCGAGAGACAGAGTAAGGGGCGATCTGATAGAAGTTTTTAAGTGGATAAAGGGATTTAATAAAGGAGAGGTAGGAAAAATACTTACGGCTTTTAACCAGGGTAGAACAAGAAGTAACGGATTCAAGCTGGAAAAGCGTAGATTTAGAAAGGAAATAAGGAAAAACTGGTTCACAAATAGGGTGGTGAATGAATGGAATGGACTCAGTAGACAGGTAGTTAGTGCGGAGTCATTAGGGAGCTTTAAAGAGGGGCTGGATAGGTTCATGGATGGGGATGAAAGGTGGATGTAGGTAGTGTTAGGTGACAGGAACTACCACGTGTAGGCCTCGCGGCCTTTTGTAGCTTCCTTATTTTCTTATGTTCTTATGTTCTCTCCGTGTAGTTTGCGTAAGAGTACTTTTAACCCCTTCACGCCCAGATCTTTCCTTTGCTATAAAAAAGTTTATGTTGTCGAGCCATAAAATTACGAAAAGTAGCTGAATATACCAAGTTAGTTATATGAAAGGATACTAAACAGGTCATATCTATAAAATATTGCTTATAGTCACTAAAAATCGTCTAATGGTACCCAAATTACAATGGAAATTATGTTCTGGGCCTCAAGGGATTAAACGACTTCACGCCGCTCCCTTCGCCTCTCAGAGCTAACTATAACAACCGGCATTGAGGTATTTGGATGGATGGCTTGAGGGCTACATTTACCGATTCTTACCTTGTGACACGATATTTCTACGTCTGCAATAAGCCAAATATGTATTGATGTTGTAATGCATAGAGGCGCCGAAACCGCTCGTAAGTTTCCATGTTACTAATGGAAATTTACTTATAAAATATTAATAAAAAGCCACATTTTGAAGCCTTAAAAATTCTTATCGCCTACTTCTTGTTTGCGTTCAAAGAATAGAGTGAAAAAAAAAAATGAGACACTGACTTTTTCCCGTTGTTTTTTGATTAACGTTTCGGAAAGTTTCTGAAGTGTCTTGACAGGGGGAGGAGGCTGATTATTTAAACAATTGTTTTTCCCCTTTAAAAAATTTAAGATGAGGGAAGGCGCAAAAAAGAGGGGAAGCTGAGGGTCCTAATTGATACGTGCCTTTATGACATCCGTGTTTTAAAACTACCCGGAATTAACACTCTCTTTTCTCTCCAATTCAGTGGCCCTTTTCTTTGTTTTTTTATGGGCATCTTCACCCCAAAACCATCGGTGCCATTAATCATTCGGTGAGCCTCGTTTTTCAGCATTTTTTTCCCCAGGTTTTGGCGTGAACCCCGGTGGGGGTGCGGGCTGCCCCCTCTGTTTGATAGTTAATTAGCACTTTTTTCTCTCTCCCGGAGTTAATTAGCACTTTTTTGCTCTCCCGGATTTTTCTTGTTTCCCGCCCAAAAAGTTCCTAAGTAAAGACACGTGAAGGACTAGAGCGCGTAAGTGAGAGGTTGACACTTCATTGACATTGACTCCCCGTCACCGTCTTCTCTCATTATATTACTTCTTTACGTTGTATTTTTTCATAGTTGTTGTTCATTATATCTGGATTACGCTTTTTGCATTTTCGACTGTGACGTACTGCGGGACAAAAGGGGTTTTATTTTTTTAGTTATAAGTTTATTTTGGTTATTTTAGGTTATTTTGGGTTTTATTTTTGGTTATTTAAGGGTTTATTTTTAGGGTTCCGTTACGATTTTCTTAACATAATATTTCTAAGAGAAGTAACTCGCTATGAATATCGAAATGATGTTTTTTTCTTAGTAGTTGTATTTTGTTTGTTGCTGTTGTTGTAGCAGACGAAAAACGATATGACTATTGGTAAATATAGATGCGTGTAGCAACACAAATAATTTTTGACCAACACCTTCACAACCTAAACAGTGCTTTCCTAAACTCACATAATAAGTTTGCCGGCAGGTGTCCTTCCCGCATATTCCCGTTTTCTGGAAGAGTATGTGGCGTTACTTTTGAACACGTCAGGTTAGGTTACGTTTTGGTTACGGATAGGGAAGGTTTAGGTTTTCCTGTAGTAGGTAATGTGTGTGGGAAATTTTAGGTAACTTTGATGGGGAAACACAATGAGAGTATTTCGAGAAAACTCCTATATGGTTAGTTTCGGAACTACAGCCAAGCATATTCACTCGGAAACCACATACTTGCATAGAGAACGGGAATATGCGTCCCTCCCAAACATTCATGACATCCTGAGTGACCTTGAGATATGCAATACCACAGTACGTCTTTGGGGATATTACCGTGGAGATATTATAGTGTTCATGATCTGATGTGTGAAGACTATTCGAAAACTTGCCTGTTTTGTGAGAAGATTACAAGACCTAAGGGATTGTGCAGCACCCGTGTTGTAAGTCTTCCCTGCGAGGAGGTGAGGCGTGTACGTATAGGTGGAGGTGTCGGGGCCGCCTCGTGTGGGTCGTCGAAGCTAAGTTATGGGTTTCTCGTCTCGTAAGTATTAAGATTTGGATCTGTTATTTTTTCCTCTCTCTCTCTCTCTCTCTCTCTCTCTCTCTCTCTCTCTCTATCTCAATCTCTTCTCTCTCTTCTATATATACTATATATATATATATATATATTTATATTATATATATATATAATATATATATATATTATCCCTGAAATGGGGCGAAGAGGGGTAGCGGGCACTCATTCTAATTTTTTATTAGGGATACTTTCAAATTTTACTGATACTTGTCCAATGGAGAACACAATGAACATCTGCTTCCGGAATCGATAAAAGTAAAAAATCGAAAAAAAGTATTCATATTCCTGCACAAGGGCGGGAGGACATGACCTGGCGCTCAATTTGATGTGCCAAGTGAGTTACACACTTTTTTTTTTTTTTTTTTTTTACATCTGTGCCTATAGCGCCTGTAGGCAGTGGTGACCCAGGGCTCGGATGGTAGGCTCTGGAGATTCCCTTGAGGGCTGCTGTGATGTTTGGCCCTCGCCCGTGGTGGCGCAGGCAGGATATTTATAGTGACGCCTGTAAATAGAGGCTCATGCCGCCCCCCTGTGTCCTCCGATGCACTCGCAATCGAAGGTAGAGTTAATGAGCAAGGCATGTGGGTGTTCTTAGGCCACTCGACGGTACAGAAAGGTTTTGGTTTTCTTCGGGGATCGAACTCGGGTCACCGAGAACGCCAGTCGGAGACGCTAACCACTCTGCTACCGCCTCCCCGAACCCGAGCGGAACTCCCCGACGCACTTATTGTGCGTCCCTCCAACAAAGTGGATCATGATTAGGCCCGGTTCACACTTCACGTTTTTGCTACATGCGTCTTGTTATCGTGACGTCACCGTGACGTCACGATGACGTACCTCGTCTCACTCCCGCTCGCTCTTATCAGAAAACATTGCAGTATAAAACCACCTTGCTTTCCCTACTTCTCCCTTTTGTACCCCATGACACACCTATTACTCCCTTCACTATATCCCCCTTCACTCCCTGCCCTACCTATATAGCGCTACAATCCCTGACAACAGGCTATTGCAAAGGTTACAAGTGGATTCTGTATAGCGGGGGCCACAGGTGTTGCCACATATCGCAGTTGTGGCGCTATTTTTCAAGTCATAATAATTACTACCTATTGCACGGCCTGTAGAGGGTGTTGGTGGCGTAGCGTGATGCGTAGGAAGGATGGTATATAGTACTACTAGAGGGGCACGTGAGAGGGTTAGAACTAGAGAACACGAGAAATAACGCAGGAAAAAACACAAGAGGTAGTGGTGGTGGTCGAGCTTACATTCAAGCAGCGGTGCCGCTGTTCCGCCTTCAAGCAGCGGGGCACAATATTTCACATCATGTATGTCTTCCATTACTAATATTGTCTTCCAGAATCACTGATAATAAATATATTTAAATCAGACCTTGGAACAGCATTATTTTGATTTTGCAAAACTTAGTTACGTATAATGTTTCTATAAATTGTGGCACCACCGCTCCCGCATAATGGAGAAAGCCGCCAAAAGAATTGGCGGCTCCGAATCTTGGAGCCTCGGGGACGCACGTCTTTCAAGGTCACACAAGCAGGAATTGACGTCACGGTGGGCGCACGATGACGTCACGTTTACAAGACGCACGTAGCAAATACGTGTATGTGTGAACCCCCCATTAAGATCTTACCAACCCCTACCCCTCTAGGGCTTCACAACTTCCTCTCTCACCATCCCGGGTTCACTCGCTGCTTAACCTACACGATAAAATCTTCACGAATGCTCGTATTGATTGGCATGACAATTATTACTCAAAGTAGTTGAACACTGCTCTAGTGTCTTATGAAGTCATTCCTCGTACATCTTATATTGTACCCGACTACGGCCTTATATGACGCACTTCCAGCACATACAAAAGGATGCGTCTATCAGTATCTCAGTGTGCCGTAGTTATGCATGGTGTTTCAGTAAGATAATAATGATACTATAGTGATCTATGCTCTTGACTCTCTAAAAGCGTGAAATCCTCTTGTTATGCATATTTTCAGTACTCGCGTCTAAATCCTTCTGAGCACTGCAAACACGGCTGAAGCCATGTAACATGCAGTGTGCGTCAGGGTGTTTGCTCCGTCAACACCAGCTTTCAAACTACCGCTCTTGTTTACTTTCCGAACTTATTTTAGTATTGTATATTGAATGTCTTTGTCTTTTTAACTAGGAGTTTGTCTAAACAAGGAATATGAATATTTCACTCGCCATTCTATACTTTTTCAAGTTTTTTTTTCTTTTTTTAATTATTTATATATAGTTTTTTTTTTAAGTGTTAGTGGCGTGTACTGTGGGCTTCTGTTTGGTGACTGGCTGAGATTTTCGCTATGTGGCGCGCAATCATAGTCTTGCGACCATCTTGACCATCGTTGTGTTGTGTTGATGATTTTCCACACTCATCATAGAGCCATAGTAATCCTAGGCAACTTTTGCTTCGTAGAAACTGTAGTCTGACTTATTCTCGAATACATAAATTTCTTTATATTTTTCAATGGAAGGATGCAAGCTCTTAATTTTTCCTTTCAGAGGAGAAGTGAAGGAAGTGTTTCCTAATTTGTATTATGTATGTATACTAACACATTTAATGTTCTTAGTGCAATGCCAAGAATTATAGATAGGAAAGTATTATACTTCGATGTAGGTGTAGAAACCAGAAGGCAAGTATAGACCCCCCCACCCCCTCCCCGGCCAGAACGCGCCCAACAGGAGGCTCTGGATAACCTGGAGGACATGGACGACTCCTCGAGCCTCATCACGTGGTTCACCTCCGTCATCGCCTCCGACAGGCACTAACCACCACCTGCATAACCACTCACACGCTGCAGCATTCTTTTATATTTTCTCATGACATAACTCTTCGGGTCAATCCATGTACGTTTACGGATTATATTACTGATTACGGATTCACCACCACCACCGGTTGTACCGTGTATATATTGATGTCAAAATTTAAACCCCAAAGTAGTAATTAATAAGTCTTTGTAATAGTAGATGAATCAAAAAGCCTCATCAAGTTTCTGACCAGAGAGTTATTCAATGATAAGATTATGCTAAAGTATACTCAATTTTTACTTATCATGCTAAAGTAGTCTCTAGACAGGCGCTAACAGTCTTGTGAGATGATCTTATAATAGTATATACATACGAAAAACTAGAGAGCAATACTGCACTGCCAATGTGTAGAAGTACTGATTAACTGCATCTTCCTGTGCCTTACATTAGTGCCATGGTGTGCTTTACTTAACTACCTCTTGCCCACTGCCTCCTTCCATCACCCACTGCCAGGCAAACTCAACTCAGGGCTCCATTACCTCCTCTACATTACACTATTTAGATCGCTTTAGGCAGCATTCTACTAATCAGTTTGCAGCACAGGCTCAGCAGACCTCATTACTCTATTGCCTTAACTGCCTTCCTTCTCACGGCCTCGATCACTGACGTATCTATCAGTACTAACCCTGTGTGTGTGTGTGTGTGGTGTTCCTTCGCATCTTGGCCTCTCCTCACCGACAAACACCACCACACGCACGGCCTCCAGATCAGACACACCAGAAGCGCCACCGCCGTCACCACCAGCGTAAAGCAAGTCGGAGTCACAACAAGAGCAGCTCGTCTCGCCGCCACAGCTTCGGCGAGGCGGTGGCGGCGATGATCTTCAGACAGGTAGCGCACAGCATGTCATCGTGTGTCGCCCCACTCCATGCACAAGATTGGAAGGGTTGATCTATGTTTATTATAGTTACCCGTTTATGGTGCTGTTTTATTTGGGGTGTAAGGTTGATTATTGTGGTTTGTATTTATTATTTAACTTACGTGCTTGGTTTTTTATATTTTATTTGTACCTATATTATTGTGTGCTATTGTGCTTTGAGGATGTCTATTTATTTTCTTTTTACCCTTCTTATTTCATGTGATTGTTTAACGTTTTTATGATATACTCGAGTGGATATTTAATTAATCCAGCTAAGGTGCTGCTCTTCCACACTAGAGGACACACAGCTGAAAATAAAGCACCCATTTTGTCTAAAAATGTATTTCCTGCTGCAAGTGTGTTGTGTGTTTGTTTGCTCCCCTTGACACAGCTTGACACAGCTTAACATATTATGTTCGCGATTACATGGTGTGTTTTCATGTTGAGTTTGTGTATTGCTTAGACAATATTCCAGCTTGTTTTTATAATTTTTTACAGTTTGTTCATATTTTCGTATAATCTCTGAAATGAGAGAGAGAGAGATTCTTTTACCTCATATAGTCGTGATTCTCGTGTTCGTGTATGTTATGATCACATGAACGATCAATGAATGAAGTATCTTTTTTTTATCAGTCATTAAATTCTGTGTACAGTTACATTTATGATGAATAAGTTTTTTTTTATTGTTCTGATCATTTCGTGATTTATACATCTGATATGAGAATGATTTTTGATTCACTGATTGCACTTTTGGTGTGTGTGTGTCATAAGCAACATATGCCATTGTCAGGATTTCTTTTGTCGTCTTGAAAATATTATAATGGCGTCTTCGTTGCTATTCAAACGGTTTTCACATTTTTCTCACTGATCCTTCACTCCTTTCATTTATTATGTTCAGCATTTTTAGTAGAATGTGTTGCATGTATGGGTGCAACATATGTTATATATTGTATCTCCCTTGATGAACATGGTCGTTTGTCCAATAGTGAAAGAGGCCGCCGCTTTCCTGCGCATCGGCTCCCTGAACGTGAAGGTACGCAAGACCACCGAGGCTTTCAACAGTCTGCTTTCCCGCGATGTGGAGGCAAAGCTGCACCGAGCATGGGGCTCCAGCGACTCGCTCCCTGATGCTGTAAGATTCCAATGAAAATATGCATGATGATACAGATAGACAGTGTTATCAAGTAGTACGTGATAGTATACTTGTTTAATGATACTGACTCAAATCTTTTTCATTGTTTAAGCAATAAACGTTGAATTGAAACTTCGATGATGACTGATGAGGGTAGATTCAGTATTGCTGTATCTTGTGAATTCGCTGTTATACTCTTGTTATACTCTTGCATATAATATCTAATATATACGTATATTAGTTTACAGCAACCATGATAAAAAGAATAACTAATCATCTCTTTTATTTACTGTGCATTTGATGTTTTCATTTGAATCTTAAAATATTGCTGAGATTGTCCCTTTCCAAACACATGTAGTCACTTAAAAGTTATGTTAATTCTTATACAGCTACCATTTATATCTTTGAATTGCGACTTCAAATAGCTATTAGCAACATAAGAATGACTATTTCAGGATAAAGAATCAAAATCTATGCCACCTCCAAAGTTTGGTCCAATAAAAAAGAGAAAACTCAAGAAAGACCGCGACGCTGCACCCGCTCGTCCAGTGTCCGCCTACTCGGTGCTCGCGCCCTCCGAGGATGTCGCCAGCCACATGCACGCTGCCTCAGCAACTCACATCAATGCTGATTCTGACTCGGACTCGGCGTATGGTTTCGGTAACGACTGGCACGGGTAACCTGGTACTAGTGATATTCTCTCAATCTATCAACACCTTAATTACACTAAAACCAATATGAAAAAGAAAATAACCATATTAATAAAGTAACAGATGTAAGGATGCGGGCGTCATGATGCCTCTTCCTCTGATACATGACATTGTTTCATGATTTTCTTCGGAAGATGATTCGTTCGTATATTCAGGAGTGAGGCTGATATGTTATGTAGTCTCGTCTGACTTTAATTATTAAGCTTATCAACTCAATTTCTTGCAGCCATGCTAAGAAATATTCATAACTATAAATGAATAAATGTTACTGTAGGGTTAGTTAGGCTCGTTAGGATCAGGTTGGTCAAGTCTATCAGTAGTGGGATGTCCTATTTGACCAAGGATTTTAAGTAATCAGGAAGGAACATATTTGAGCAGTCCGTGTAGGTAATGATGAATAATAGAATATCTTATGATTGAAAACTGTTAAAAAGCCTGAAATATAGGTAATGATGTAGATATATGTAATATTTTATGTAAATATTAAGACCAGGAAATTATCACAGAATTTCCAACTTTAGCAGGAAATTTGACAAAATGTCTTGACAAAAAAAATACAAAATGAATGTGGGAAAGGTATTGTTAAACTACTTGGTGTGTTAACATGTGAGAGACCACATCCTGCCCTTGGAGCAGGTCAGTGATTTTACAAAAAACATGCCATGGACCCTGTTTAAGGGACCTTGTAATCTCTTTTTATTTATGCCTTTGTTTGTTTTTGGGAATCAAAATATCCTAGAATTTTGCTCTTATAAAAAAAATATTATGTTAGACAAGAATTTTAGTTAGACATATATTAAGGTTCGCCTTTTTAAATGACAATGGTGAATTACACGTCCCATCAAGTACATTTTTCTTATGTGCATATTACATATTCTTTCATTGAATATATGATAATTATGACCATTGTTAGTGACTACAATATGTACTATCAGTTGTCTGTTTCAATACCCTATCTGGTTTTGGGTAGCTGCCATCTGATAGGCAACCTCACAAAGTCATGGACAAACAAACTCACTGTCTTACATGATCTGATTTTTTTTAACTAGGAGCTGAAAGCAACTTCACATGTGTATATTAGGTTGTGATCGTTACCTATTTTATTAAGCACAGTACATATTATGCACAAATGCATCATTTTTTTCCCTTATTCCATTTATAGAAATAGTTTTCCACTCTTCAATAGTTGGCACAAAGATTACTGTAGAGTGGCTTTTGATGGTTAAATATCACTTTGTATAGCTACAATGTTTTGATATAAAAATGTTATATTTTTTTTCAATTTATGTTTACGGGTCCCCACCACACTAAACTTCCTCTGATGGTACATTCCACTGATCTATTGCTCTATTAGGAAAACTGCATTTTTGCACATCCTTTATCCCCTCTTCTCTATTTTATTTTCTTGCTGTTCCTCTTAGTTTTGAAATTCCTTGTTGAAATAAGCCTTCTACTATATCATTTTTTTTTTCTTATTGTTGCACATTTTGTACACTAAAATCATGTCCTCCTCTTTTCCTTCTTCCCTTCAGCTCAGGTAACCATAACTCTCCATTCTTTCCTCATGGCCTAAACTTCTGAGACTTGGTACCCTTCGTGTTGCTGCTCTTTTACTCTCTAGTTTAATTATTTTGATTCTTCATAGTGGGTTCCATATCTCTGTAGTATATCCCCGATGTAGGTCTTGTGAGTCATGTTATAATTTTTCTTATCATCTCTTCAACTAATATGTGAGGCTGCTCTCATATTTGCTTGCCTACAATGCATACGTAATTCTCACTTTTTTATTTATGTAATCATCTGGTGTCAATGTCTTATTTATGATCTTTTTATTTAGGGTGCATCACACTCAAAGCTCTTTCTTTATCTAATTCCATTACTATGTTATTACCTGACCTCTAGCTACACATATTTTGGTCTTCCTATCTTTTTTTTTTCCCAAATGTGTGTGTGTGTATGTGTTTGTGTGTGTGTGTGGGGTGTGTGTTTTACCTAGTTGTATTTACCTAGTTGTAACCCTACAGGAAAGAGCTATGCTCGTACTGTCCCGTCTCCAAATCTACTATTATCCAGTTTCCCTTTTTGAAGTCCGAATACTTCTTGCTTTAATAACTTTTGCATCAAGGTTTTTTTTTCCAGGCTTCTATGCTTCTATACGGGAAGCTGAAAATTTTTTTATATCCCTCTTGCATGTTGTCCTTTTCATTTTCTTCTCATGACCTCTTGTACTTCTGTCGTCCCCACAAACAGATAATTTCTATCAATTTTTTCCAGACCCAATTGATGCTCTATACACTGTTTATAAAATCTCCCCTTTCTCTTCTTTTCTCAAGTGTTGGGATTTTTTAGTCTTGAAAGTCTTTTTTCATATGTTAAACTACTCAGGCTTGGAGCCATTTTTGGTGCTCTTTTGTATTCTCTCAATCTTCCTTATATCCTTCTTTTTTTTGGGTGACCAAATCACTGCCCGCATATTCCAACCTTGGTCGAATTTCAGAGATGTTATCAATTTCTTGATCATCTCTTCATCCAGATATTTGAATGCCATTCTTATATTCCTCAGCAACTGGTATGTATCTCCTGTGATCTTGTTTTATGCTTCTCTGGTGACAATTGTCCTTAATCCATACTCCCAGATCTTTTTCGGACCTTTTTTTTTGATTATCCATTCGTTTCCCATCGAATATTTCCTCTCTGTCTCTTTTTGCTACTGCCCATTTCCATCACTTTACACTTTTTGGCATTAAACTCCATTTCCCATATTTGCTCCATCTGAAAATCTTATCTAGATCCTTTTGTAAATCCTCACAGTCCTCTTTAACTTTCTACTTTTTTTTAGTAATTTAGCATCATCAGGGAATAAACTCATATAACTGTTTACTCCTTCTGCGATATCATTTACAAAAGACCAAGAACATCACTGGGGCCAATATGACCCTTTTGGGGAAAACTCCACTTATCACGCTGCACCATTCTGACTTTTGATCTTTTATTACTGTTCTCATCTCTCTGTTGCTCAAAAGTCTTCCATCCACTTCAGCAAACCACCCTTCAAACCTCCTACATGTTCTAGCTTCCAGAGCAGTCTCTTATGAGGTACCTTGTCAAATGCCTTCTTTAAAGGTCCAAGTAAATGCAATCGACCCACCCTTCTCTTTCCTGTGTCACATCGATCACTCTCGAGTAAAAGCTCAATAGATTTGTTTGTACATGACATTCCTTCTCTAAATCCAAACTGGCCACCTGCAAGTGTGTTTGTCTCTTCCAAATATTTCAACCATCTGTCCTTCACAATTTTTTCACACATTTTTGCCACTACACTTGTTAATGATACTGGCCTGTAATTTAGTGGTTCTTCTTTGTCACCTCCTTTGTGAATTGGCAAATATTTGCTCTTTTCAATCAAGCGGGACTCTGCTCTCCTTGAATGAAAATCTCAATTACACTATGTAATTTTTCCCGCTAGTTGGTTACTGCACTCTTTTCATTATCCAGTTCGACACCCCCATCTGGACCCGGGGCTTTTTTTCACATCTTGACTTTCCATTAGCCTTTTTTCTTCTATTACGTCTACTTTTATGTCTTCCATTATATTTCTTTTGCTATTTATTTTTCGTTTTTAAATTCACTTTCCTTGTAAATACAGTCTGTAAGCACTTATTCATCACCTCGGCCTGTTGTAATGCATCTTCATACACTATGCCTTTACCTTCAGCTTATCTATTCCTTCCTTGTTTTTCATTTTTCCTTAATATATCTATAGAAAAGTTTCGGTTCATTCTTACATTTTTTCTATTATATTCCCCTCATAGTTACTTTCTTCTTTCCCCTTCGGATTCTTACATATTCATTTCTAGTTGTTTTGTACTTTCTCCCAAAGGTTGCTGCCACCTTTTTTCCTCCAACTATTCCATGTTTTTTCTCTTTCTAGTCTTGCTAATTCACATTTTCTGTTAAACCCTTCATTTTTTTTCTTTTTTTCTGATAACTATCCTTGGAACATAAAAATATTTTATTCCTTCGGTGTAAATTTGGATGAACTCATCCCATTTTTTCTGGGTACTCGTGCTGCATGAAATTACTCCAGTCTGTCTCTCCGAAGAATTTCTTAATCCGTCAAAGTCTGCTTTTCCATAATTGTATCTCTTTTTATGTTCTTCTTTTTTCCTCCTTTTTGTTTTTTTATTTCAAATTCAATAAGTACATGGTCGCTCTTTCCCCAAATGGGGCACTGATAAATCACTTTACTAATTCCTTCCAGTTCTTCATCAATAGTAGGTCTAGTCTTGATGGTTCTTCACTACCTCTGGAATTCTTGTGTTCTCTTTAATCCACTGAGTCATGATGTTATTTTTACCAAAAACCAACAATATACCACCCATGAGTTTTCTCCTCCTTCAGTATACCATTCTTCCCAGCAAACTTCTTTGCAGTTAAAATCTCCCATCAAAATTAATGTTCTCACTGATTTTTTATCGTATTCTTTAAAACATTTGCTTTTTGTCTCTTATCATGTCTCCGTACTCTTCTCTCCCCCAGGAATTTGTCTTAGGTGGAACGTATACGATACTAAGTCTCTTATTCTTTCCTTTTTTCATCACCAACTCTACCTTCAACACCTCGGCCATTCCTTCTCCTTTCTCCACATTTCCTACTAAACCCCAATCCTTGTTAACACCATTCACCACCTCCCTTTTTCTGGTTTCTGTTTCTCCTCCATACAAATTTTATTGACCCTCCCCAACTGGCACATCCTCAGAATCATCAGCTTTCGTTTCTACTAGACCTAATATGTTCTGGTTTCCCTTTGGCTCTCAGGTAATCATTTATTTCTGTTTAATGTTTTACTCTAGCCCATTTATATTTGTATAACGATACCTGCCATCCTATTTCATTTTCCTTTGGAAATGTCTTCCCCTTACTCTTTTTCTTTTAGATACCACTTCTTCAGTTTTGGTCTAAAACTCTCCAAAAGAATTTCTGTTTTTTCCTCTTTCCCTCCTCAGTTCGTTTTTGCTTTGGCTTCTTTAAAACAGTACATTCAGACTGGCTCTTTCTTCCTCATCATATCTTTTCTTATCCATATTTCTTGTATTCTTCTGTCTTTGCCAGGGTTTCCATGCCTTAGAAAAAGATATAGTGCTGTATTTGTGACCTAAACTTAACTTTCAAGGGGGCGGGGCCCCTCTTTATATTTCCTAACCTGTGTATTTCTTCTATCTTTCTTCTACCTCCGTACTTTCTTCTACACTTTAAATATTTCTTTTGACACTTTCTTTTCTTCCCCCTTCTCTCAAATTTTTCTTGGGCAGCACTTCTCCTTCAAACCAAAAATGATACACATTCTTTTTGTCTACCGCATCTCTACTAGATTCTCCTTTTGTTGATTCTTTTACGCTATTTTTTGGTCAGATTTTTTCTTTTCCCTTTTCTTGATCTTCTATTATCTGTTGTAAGTGCTTTTGCTTCTTTTCCTGGTTCTACTCTTCCATGTTTTCTTTATCTTTCATTCCTCTTGTGTCATTTTCCATTTCTTGTGTAACAAATACATTTCACATGCTGAAAAACCTTTCAATCGTCCTGCTTTCCGTTAGTTCGTCCACTCTATTTTCTAAAATAGAATTATCTTTTCCCAATAAGTACATTTTCTTTCCATCTTCTCAAGTTATCCATAATCATGTACAATATTTTCCAACATTACAACTCTCTCTGGTTCGCTTTCAGTCACAATATGTCCTTTTCATTGCTGTTGAAGCCGTGAAAATGGGGTCCCAAGCTGGCCCCTTGATCCGCCATTTGTTTATCCTTGTTTACGTTTTATTTCACTTCACTACTTTAACTTTTTTGGGTAAATCGTTGGGAGAGGGGATATTTAAACCCCCACAGCCCTAACCTATAGGTACTTAAGGTCCTTTCAGCTTTCTCTGCGGGGTTGGTGGTCCCTGCATTCACCCAGCGCGTCCAATTGCTTGGGAGCCTTTCCTCCTCCGCCCGCTTCTTGTACACTCCAGCTGTGTGTGTGTAAGATAAAATAGAATTTTAATGTGAGTGAGAGAAGGGGATAGTGAGGGACCTAAGGCGTAAGACATGTAAATGGAGATTATTCTGCTATATCAACCCCCTCATGGAGCTCTAGAAAATTGGAATACATATCTACAGTAAGAGATTGCTGCTTGAAATGCAATAGGATTTAACCTAAAAACTAAATGTATATATGAAGGCCCGTTTCCAACTCATAGTGAATATATTATGTAAAATTCTGAAACTTGTTAACTCAAGTAGAAAGAATTATTCGTACAAAAATCATTATCCAGTCATATCATTTTTTTAATCAACTTTTTTCATTGTTGCTAGTGGTGAAAATGTGCTACACTAGCACCTGCCCCTAACACTAATTTTGCCACATACGTACATTGGGATCTACAAAACATGTTGCCTTTATATAAAGGTAATTTTTTTTTTTATTTTTTTCTGATGGGGATTTTTAAAAAACAAACATCTCTTATCCTGCTATAAAAACCAGAGGAGCAACTTTATCGGTTAAAATGGGAATTTTAATTTTTCCCAAAAAGGGTTTCATAAACCCTCACTACAATACATAGGAACCTAAAAGTAATGTTTAAAACCTGTATCACACAGGAAACTGTTTTAATCTACTTAAAGGACTTTTGTACATAATATTTGGCAATCTTGTTATTAAAATTTAATGGGAATTATGGCCTTATAAACCCCCTTTAAAATGCCGTAGTAATGCAGTTTTTTTTTGCTCATGACTCTATAATAATTTAATTAATGGGAGGCATTGATTATCAAGATCATAAATTATTTTGAAAAGAGTGATGGGAAGTGATATCCATACAAAACTCAACATGCTAGCATATCATTTCTTGTACATTGGGTACAGTTTCCATTTGCCTTTATATATTAAATGAGCTTTGAACAGAAAAACTTGTTGTAATATAACAATGCTATTTTTTCCCCACAAGGCTGCTCATCTTATAACTCATCAATTTAGGTTTCTATATGTTTGTTCAAATTGATCAATGACATAACGTGCTTTATTTGGAATTTGAAAGTACTAGTCTATGCATATGTATACTTTTACATTTGCAAATAGGCTAATAAACCCGCAGAATTTTGCCCAAAAAAAGTTTGGTTTTTTCCATAAATGGAAATTCCTTGTTCATCAATGCTGTTACAAGATCAGATCTGATGTTTTGCAATGGCATCCTTGTTATGCTGATATATAAATATTTTGAGATATGGGGTCCTTTGAATTACTGCTTTTAATCATTATAGGCAAATAATACTTAGATTACTTGTACATAATCGCACAGGTTTTTTCTTCTGTATACACCAGTCTCCTAAATATTTTTGTTCCTATTTATTTACTATCCTTTCTTTCTTTCTTCTTGTACATAAAAAAATGCCGTTTCCTAAACATGCGGGGGGGCCTCTGAACACACAGAGACCTTCATGAATATTGAAAACAATTTTTGGAAATACATAATATTTTTATTCTTTTGTTTAAAGGACTACGAATCATAGAGAAAATGCATCAACAGCAAGTGTTAAGTTTTGATGAGAACCGAGAACTGAAAATTATTTTCCTCAGTTTGTCCCTCTGTAATTTTTATACTGTACCAGTAATATATGTAGTGGTTTCACAGATATAGAGAATGAATACTCAAATGTTGAATGTTTTACGTAATATTTTAAGTGATCGTGTGTATTTAAATTTTACCTGTTATCTAAGGTATGCTTGATACCTTAAATACGATAGCAGTTTCTTTAAAATTATAAATATATGGTTTATTTATTGTCATATTTATGTAGTTTGATTATGCATTCCAAGCACAGTAGCATTTGGGCCTACCTTGATCATGATGTAACGTTTATGAAAAGATCTGAATTTTGTACTGAAATATGCATAAATTCCATTAGTTCCCATTAGAATTGCTGGGATCCTAGATGAAGTTTTGGGATTGATTGTGATGTCACAGAATTTCATTTCCCAGATCATGATAAAGATAAAGGGAGAATTCATAAAGGTGCTGCCAGTTTTATGCAGGGACAACCTATCATAATCACCATTGCTTCAGTAATTGATAGTTGAATACCTATTCGATGAATTGCTAATGATACATAAAACCTTTTGGTCAAGCTTTGGTTACTGTGGTATGCACACTTTTACCAAGGAATGCCACTCCAAATCAGAAATTAAATTTTTTTTTCCCTATGAAATTTTTTAAAAGTTAGTTTATGATATTTTATATTAAACATCATTCAGATTTCTCTTTCATTGCCTCTTTTTTCCATCAAAACAAAATCTTCAACATCTACATGGAGGAACTGATAGTGAGGATCAAAGGGAAATCAGAGTGGGGAATAGAAACTAGGATGTTTAGCGTATGCAGACGATGTATTTCTCATGGAGAGAGGAAGGAAGACATGGAGGAGTTGCTGGGAATAGTGAACAGTTATGGAAGGGAATGGAACATTAGGTTCAGTGTTAGGAAGAGTAAGGTGATGGGGGTTCAACAGCAGAGAGGAAGGTCAGTGGGTTTTAGGAACAACATTCTAGAGGTGGTTGATAGGTATACATACCTAGGACTAGAATAGGTAAGAAGGAGTTGGAGAGAAAGACAAAGGAAAACTAATGAGGGAAAGGCTAGGAGGATGACAAGCATGATCATTACACGGAGAAGTAGGACAATTAACAGATACGAAGTAGGTAGGAGTCTTTGGAAAGGAATGGCAGTGCCATATTGCTTGTGTGGGTCTGAAATAACCTATTATCGGGAGGGAGACATTACTAAGCTAGAGAGGACACAGAATATTATTGGTAGATGGGAATAGGAGCCCCAACCAGCACAGCTGTGACGGAGGCCATTCGAGTTGATTTGGGGTGGAGCACCTTCAGGGAAAGGATTTTAAAAGGGAAACTTAACTTCTTGAAGAAATAGAGGGACTTAGTGAGGATAGATGGGTGAAGCAGGGGGGACATTTTCGAAGAGGCTCTAAACTACACCCTCTTAGCGTCCTAAGACCGACTTAGTTATACGGGGCCAAGAAGACTACTAAGGAAGCATTTTCGGAGTTCATCTTAGCCTCGTGTAAGGCTAAGACCTTCTTAGTGCCACCACTTCCACTTTAAACCAATCAGCGGGCGCGACACAAGTCTGTATTTGGGAAACGTTAACATGGTGTATACGTATCCCGCATCGCCGATCGTATAACGCCGATCATATACCCTCGGCGTATACCACGCCGATGGAGTGTCTCTTCTCTCTCTCTCTCTCTTCTCTCTCTCCTCTCTCTCTCCTCTCTCTCTCCTACTCCTCTCTTCTCTCTCTCTCTCTCTCCTCTCTCCTCTTTTCTCTTCTCTCCTCCTCTTCTCTCTCTCTCTCTCTCTCCTTTTTCTCTTTATTCTTCTCCCTCCTCTTCCTCTCCTTGAGTTGCCAGATATTATTCTCCTGCTACAGTCACCGTGCATTTGTCACACTGCCGATGATCTCTCTCTCTCTCTCTCTCTCTCTCTCGTCTCATCTCTCTCTCTCTCTCTCTCTCTCTTCTCTCTTCTCTCCTTTCATCTCTCTCTCTCTCTCTCTCTCTCTTCTTTCTTCCTTCTTTCTCATCTCTCTCCTTCTCTCTCTCTCTCCGTCTCTCTCTCTCATCATCTCTCTCTCTCCATCATCTCTTCTCATTTTTTATCTCGTATTAATTTTTTCTCCCTCACTCTTCCTTCTCCTTTTCATCCTCCACACACACATCGTAGCCAGTATGTGATATTATCGTGATATAACGAAACTTTTCTGGGATTTTGATTTTAGAATTAATCTCTAACCGTTTCTTGTCCGCAAATCATCTGTTCCACCAGCCCACCCCTATAATATAGTATTAATATAATTATTTATAATAGTGTAGATATACAGCCTAATATACTATATACAGTCTAAAATATAATAAAATAACCAATAATATAACCATTGTTGTTATGGTGACGAAGAAAATTGGGGCTAAGACGACCCCAACTGCCTTAGTTTACACTCGCTGCATTGTCTTAGGCGGAGCGAAATTTTTGCTTCCGAAAATGTCCACCTGCGCTAAGATGGTCTTTAGTCCCCCAAAATGGTCTTAGTAGTGTTCCAAATGCCCCCCTGATCCAGAGGAAGGTTGCGACAAAGCTCTACTTGGAAAAAGGAATTAGAGGTGGAAAAGGAGGGAAAACCTAGTAGAAACCTGGACAGGATAAGAACCAAGGAGGTGAGGATAAGAATAGAAGACAATGGACTAGCTAGGTGGAGAGCAGGTATGGAGGGTTGTTCGAGGTAGGGGGTTCACCGAAAAGGCGGCACCGCTCAGGGATCGAACCCGAGACCTTCCACTTGCCGGGCGACGTGCTACCGTTACACTACGGTCGCCTCCCGGTGACAACCCACACATCTCACCCCTAAGGCCCCCCCAGGGCCAGTCCGGGAATGTGTATCGCTCTGGATCCTACTCACTGCGCCATGTTCGAGGTAGGGGGTTCACCGAAAAGGCAGGCACCGCTCGGGGATCGAACCCGAGACCTTCCACTTGCCGGGCGGACGTGCTACCGTTACACTATGGTCGCCTCCCGGTGACAACCCACACAAGGGTAAATCTACGTTAAAGTGGTACGGTAGGAAAGAAACCTGAGGCACTTCACTGGCATGCAGGAGATTGGGGAAGGCAAGGACAGGATGGGCAGGACCAGGCCTGTAGCTTCTGTAGAGGAACAAGGAAAGTATTGAACACTTGATAATAGAGTGTGGCAGATATGAGCAGAGAGGAGGAGGCTGATACTACAGTTCATATTAGGAGTGATAGGAGGCGGTGAATGGATAGAAGGAATACGAGGTGGATGGGGGAATCCTTACTGTGCTAGGACTGTATGGGAGTAATGAAGAGAGAAGGAAAATAGAAATAACCAAGGTGTTTTTAAAGCAGGCTTGAGAAAAAAGATTGCGAGGGAATGTTGAAGACGTATAGGAGGGTAGTTGATAGGAGGGATTTTATCCGTGTATATACTGCCCTTTTGTGCCCCTTCTCCCCCCAAGTGGCAGGAAAAAGGGCCTACAGAGTGGAAAGAAAGAAGAAATGGTCAATCTCGATCGAGCTTGACGGGGAGTCGACAGACTATCTATCTAAAAAAGAATAAAAGAAAGAGTCACAAAAAAAGAGGGGGCCTCTTTTCCCGGGGAAGCCCTCATCCTTCCCCGGTTTTTCTCCCTCGCTCTTGGGGGGACGCGGCGATAAATACAACATCACGGCCGCTGCGGGGCGGCTCCTTCCCCCCTGGCCACATTGCACACCCGTCGCCCAAAAAAACCTTGGTGGGATGACACTGGCCAGCGGTACTGGCCCCCGTAAACCTAGAGTCTGGCAAAAGGAACCTACATGCAAAAGAAACGATTACCCCCGCTTGACGCCCTCTTGCCAGCCCATCCTAAAGGCCCAAAGGGGATGCAGGGGGTTTTCCCACGCTCCTCCCTCTCCTTCTCTCCCCACCAAAAAACCCTGGGATTCCTCACTTTATGGGGGGCAAAAGGGCGCGTCCCCCCCACCCCCCTGACAGAGGGTGCTCGGTCCCCGTTGATGACCCCCAAAAGGGGGGAGGCCCGGCCACCCCTACCACCTGAGAATCGGCCCTTCCCCCCTTCCCCTTTACCCTCCGGCAGACCCCACCATGCTGTCTCCATTTCCATCGACTCCCCAGTATCCCGTTTTTCTCACAACCTTTCACCCGGCGGGGAAAAGGATCGGCCCTGTCCACGTGCAGCCGGAAGACGGGCGAGACCAATTCCTTACGACTTTCCCCACCCCCCCCCCCACAGGAAAGCCTCTTGTCTCTACAAAACCCCCTGGGGGGGCGGGGAGTTCCCCCCGTTGGGAAACCCTCTGTCCCCACCCCATCCCCAAAACCCGGGGAAAGATCCGTCGCTCCGTCTTCCCACAGGCCCATTTCACTCCTCTTGCATTTGGGAAGGGTGGAGCGCCCCGTGACCACACCCTATCCTGGTGGGTTTGGGGGAAGCGTTGCTGAGGGGGAGCAGTGCGGCTTTCGCCCCAATAAGGGACCCTGGACGTGCTGGGCCCAAATTGAAAACCATGTCTGTGAACCTACCGTCAGCCCCGGGCATGACTACCATCTTCATTTACCGAAGGGGCCTTCGAAACACACAATAGGGGATCCTCACCCGTTGGGGGGCATGGGGATTTCCGGGGCCACCCTTTCATGGGTCCGGGACTTCCTTGAAGGTCGCTCCTATCAGGTTGCGGTGGGTGCCTCCTTGTCACCATCCCGCCCCATTCGCTGAGGCGTTCCTCAAGGCTCCATCCTCAGTCCTCTCCTATTCAACGTCCTCTCTGACCTTCGCATTCCCCCCACTCGCACCTTCTCATCTACGGCTGACGACAATCACCATTGTCAGCCGGGCACCAACATTGGGCCAGGCGCAGACCCACCTGTAAGAGGCGGCGACCTCCCTCGGTGGACTGGGTGACCCACCTGGGGTCTAAAGGTCCAGTGCCTCTAAAAGCACGCTTTGTGCTTCACTCTCAAGCGGCTTCCCTCCCCACCTACACTCCATCTCTGCGGCCGGGCAGTTCCTTACGCCAGGACGCACACCTTCCTGGGGCTGCGGCTGGACGGTCTCGCCTCTCGGGCCGGGCACATAGCCTATCTCCGCACCTCCTGCAACAAGCGCTTAGACGCTATGAAACGGATTGCCGGTGTCCGTTGGGGTGCCAACCGGGATCTCCTCTCCAGTACTATCTTGCCACCGTCAGACCCAAAAATCATGTACGGCAGCAGCATTTTGGGTCTGCGCCACGGACTGTCCTCACCAGGCTGGATCCCCTCCACAATGCTGCCCTTTGGATTTCGATGGGGGCCATGAAATCCTCCCTGTTCTCTCCCTGCATGCTGAGAGTAGCATCCTCCCCTTGTCAGCCCACAGAAGGGAGGCTCTGTGCCAGCACTACCACCGCCTCTTGTGCTTGCCCCGGCTCACCCCCCTTTGCTACTCTCTACGCCAACTCTGGTGTGGACCATCGCACACCTGTTTGGTCTCCCGGGTGCCAGACAACCACTGCTGGTTAGTGCCCTGCTGGCTCTCACCGTCTTCAGCCTACCAACCACCATCACCACAACCCACCAGCCCACATTCTCCCCTCCCACCCTGGCTGGCAACCTCCTCCAAGTTTACCCTGCACACTTCCAGGCCTCCCCTCTCGGCACTCTGCAGGCATTCTGGCGGCAACGCTATTCAGACAGATGGACAGGACACTGTACCACACCATATCAAGCTCTTCACCGATGGCTCCCACTCCCCGTCACCCCCTTCCACGGCGGCAGCCCTATACACCCTGCCAACTCCATCTGCAGGACATGGAGGCTCCCACCAGAGACAGACGTCCTGACGTCGGAACTCTATGCCTTCCACCAGGCCGTCACACACCTTCCCGCCTGTCATACCAAGAGCAAGGCTGTGATTTACACAGACTCCCTCTCCTCATCTCCACCTCCACCTCTCCCGCCACCCCCACTCATCCACGGCCCTCGTCCACACTAGTGGTATCTATATATAGAGGGTAACGCCATTCATAGGCCCTATGTTAAATGCTACTGGGCGCCATGGCCTCTTCGTTCACTCTAGACTCGGGAAGTTCTCAAGGCATTACCCCGCAGTATATCATGTTATACATATATAAAGGATATACTGTTATCTTCGGAAATGCTTGTTCTATAAGATTACAATCACATAAAACATAGTAAAACACATTAAATAAAGGTCATTATGAGACTGAAGAAATGATGATAACTAAACATTCACTTAAAACTCGTCGTCATGTAAAACTTTGTGGGACAAACTTATAAGATGAAAGATATCAATAGAAGCATAATTTTATTAGCTTTCCATTGCTATATTTCGTTTTCTGATAAATGCGGTAGTAACATGTATAAATTAGCGTTAACTAAATAAATCGCGGCAGCGTCGACCGCTCTCTCTCTCCCCTCTCTCTCTCTCTCTCCTCTATCCTTCTCTCTCTCTCTCTCTCCTCTCTCCTCTTTTCTCTCTCTCTCTCTCTCTCTCTCTCTCTCTCTCTCTCTCTCTTTCTCTCTCTCTCTCTCTCCCCTCTTTCCCCTCTCTCTCTCTCTCTCTCTCTCTCTCTCTCCTCTCTCTCTCTCTCTCTCTCTCTCTCTCTCCTCTCCTCTCTCTTCTCTCTTCTCTCCTCTCTCTCTCTCTCTCGGAAGTTGCCTGTGACAGGCCTTTCCGCTGTTTTCAGTGTGGGGGGCATCATGGCCCCAGGTCTGCCCACTGCCCTTTCAACCAAGAGGCCCAAAATCTGTACGGCAGGCTGGTCCAGGAAGAGATGCCCCTTCCTGACATCAACAGATGTCTGCGGCTCCTCCCACCTCCCGAAATTCCGGCCACCTCCTCTATCACGACCTCCCACTATGCCTTCCCCTACGGCTGCACCGCCACCCAGGGCCGTCCACCCCGATGTCGCTTATTCCACTGTTACCACGGGGAACAGGTACAACATTTTACGGACCAACGGAGGAGGGATGACCCTCTCCGGGACCCTCTTCCCCCTTCTCCTCCTTTCCTCGCGCCCCGTTCCCCGAGACCCAGACCCCATGGACGATCGCCCCACCAGCCGGCTGCACCCTTTGCGCCTGCTGGGGGTTCTATTCTCCTGCCTCCCCTGGGGACCTCATCCACTCCATGACAGAGGTGGACTTCACCACCCGCCGTCCTCCCTCTCTCGGACGGTGCCGTGCCTGCCTCCTCTCCCCCCCGTGCTGCCTCTCGGCCCCAACGCCCCCCTGGGCCACCCCCACCGCCCAACACGCCTCACTTGCGACCCCCTTCGCATCCTGTTCCATCCACAACAAACACAACGTCATCCCGCAGATTTTCACCCTTCTCATGGAAGCTTATCACCTTTACCAACAGGGCTTGTCAGTCCCTGCATACTAGCCAGTCTTTGGCCAGCACTATCCTCCGTCCTCACGTTTTCCTCCAGTGATAGCCCTCTCCCTGCTCCTGTGAATGCCCGTTCCCTGCTCAGGAAGACCCCGAGTTCAAGACCTACTTGGGGGAAATTTTTATCTTCTGTGGTTGGGTTGTGTGAACGTGGCTCTCCCCCCACCTCTCTCTCAACCTAACCGGCTACAACATCATCCGGAAGGACGACCCCAGGGGCGTGGAGGCGGTGCCCTCCTTGCAGTTCACGACTCCCTTGCCCAAATTCCCCCCCCTTGCCCCCCACAGTGGCAGCACGGCCACCTCGAAGTTGTCGCAGCCAGGGTTGCTACGCAACAGGGTGGGATCTCCGTAGCGGTCTGCTATACGCCGATGGTGCCACATACCGGGAACTGATCCACTATTTTTCCCTTCTTTCCTCCGCCTGTTGTCATCAGGGTGACTTCAATGCCCATCACAGGTTTGGGAACCTGACCTTCCTCTCCACCTCCCAACACCCCCCGGGGAAAGGGCGCTCTTTCAGCTCACCCTTTGGGATTCGCCTCGCCTGTCCCTTCTTTCAACCCCGGGTCGCCTACCCGTTACCACCCCCAAACAGGGGTGCTACATCTGTCCTGAACCTATTCCTTGGGGGACCCAGCCTTCAGTGCCATAAACCGTCACCACGGGCCCCTTTACATGGGGAGTGACCACTTCGCCTCCTTCCCTGCCGTCACTGCCAGGGCCTCACCCCGGTTGCCTGCCTCGCTGGAAACTCACGCCCTTTCCCGGGTGGCCCCTCTTCGAGGCGGCAAATCCACGACCCACCGGATCTCTCCTCCCTTCCCCTGGAGGACGCTGCTGCCTCCCTTTCCACATTCCTGGAGGACGCGGGAAAGGCTGCCTTCCATCTCTCGACGCGTCGCGCCCCTCGCCGTCCGGGCAAATCTTGGTGGAGCGAAGACTGGCCCAGGCAGTCAAAGCCCGTAGGAGGGCGTGGAACCTATGGCGTCGAAGGCCCACACTACAGCTTGGGGCTGACTATCGTAGACTCGATGCCAAATGTGCCAGGACATCCTCCTTGCCCCGAGGAAAAGGGGTGGGGCGTCCACTGCGCTTCCCTCTCTCCGTCTTCCTCCACAAAGCGTACGTGGGATTTTTCAAACTCCATGGAGGGCACTAAACAACGCCTCTCACGCCCCTGAAGGATGGGTGCCAACCCCCTCCTAGATGACCCGCAGAAGGCTGCATTACTTGCCGCACACCCACCCGGACAAGATTGGTCTCCGATGTTTCCCCTCTCATCGTCCCTTAACATCAATGCGGCAATAATAATGCTGTTTGCCTCCCCTGGAATCCTGGCACTCACCAGTCCTTTCACGACTAATGAGATGGACCGGGCCTTGTCCACCTTAAGACCGGGGAAAACTGCAGGCCGGGACACGTTTTCATATGATTTCCTGCTTCACATGACACCCCCCTTGAGACCACGGCACTCTCCCTCTTCAACACCAGTTGGCTCCGGGCGTCTTCCCTACGTACTGGAAATCCTCCACCTGCTACTATACCCAAACCCGGGGGGGAAAAAAAAAAAAAAAAAAAAAAAAAAGGAACCCCCACCTCCCGTCCATCTTCCCCGGGGGGCCCTACCTCTCCTCCCCTCTGGGAAGTCCGAGGGTTCCATCCCACCCTTGCGGGGAAAGGCCATCTCCTGAAGTGATGTGGTTCGGGCCACCGCAGGAGACTGAGGGTAGGCGCATCTATAAGGAATTAAAAGGAAACATGAACCTTTTTTAACTAAGGGACTAATTTGGGCTCGGGTTCCCGAGGCCCCGCCGGGTGGGTTCCGGGACAGACCCAGTGCCTTGCCCCATTGCGCCGGTCTTAGGTCCGTGTGCCTCCCCTCCCCATTAAACAAAATTCCCGGTTCCTTCCCCCTGCTGAAGCATTGATCCACAGGCGGTGGCACACATGGTGTAAAGGTTTACGATCCAAGTTTTAAAGGAAAATATTTGAAACTAAAACCGCGAAAGGCTGGGGGGTGTCCCGCCCGCTAAAGGGCTGTGCCCCCCCAAAAGCCCCATGTTTTTGAAATTGACCACAGGTTGGTGGGGGTTTTTGGGAAATTACCCAAGTTTCACGTTTTTCCCTTCCCCTTTTTAAGCTCAGACTGTGAGGCCGTCAGGAGGGTGGAAATCGGTGTTGTAACGGTTTTCCCGAACCCGCCCCCCGGGAGGATTTAAACTAACCTGGCTGTCCTCCGTTTTCAAGTGGGGACCTTTTCTCTCACGTTTGAGGGTTACTACGGGGGTGTTTTACAGGACAGGGGATTGTCCTTTCTTCTTCCCGTCACGCAAGGTGGCACGCAAGGATAAGTAACGGGGAGTTGTGGGATGTCGTCGTTTGCACGAAAGTTCAGGATTATTTACCTAGTGTCTCACGCCAGGTTTTTCCCTCCCTTAGACGACTCGAGTTATTAGGCCCGTGGAAGTTTAAAGGTGGATGTACTTTTTTCTTCCCTTGTGCCAGGAAGGGGAAAAGGACCGTTCCCGGAGTTGTGGGAGTCAGAGAAAATCCTTGGTTTTTCCCCCGTGTCTTAAAGGTGACTTTACAACGGGTTTATTGGAGGGAAAGGGGGTTAAAAAATACGTTACATTTTTTTTGGATCTTGTATCTGGAAGGACGGTTTCCCCCCGGGCTCAGGAAACCCTTTCGCCCTGCCAGGACATCACGGTTAATTGTGAGGTGAGGGGAAAATACTGTTTCTGTTTTTGGGCTCGGCATCAAGGCGCGGCCTCACTCTTTCCTGATTGGCCCGAGAGGTGGCTAAGGGGGTGGAGAGTTACCAGAACTCGCCAAAAGTGTTGAATTGTGTGCAATGTTGCCATAAAAGGTAAGAGTTATACTTTGTGACATAATATCTTGTTCAGTGAAACGCAGACAACACAGACATATATAGTATATAACAGTAGTGAGTATTTTTGTGATTAGGTGTACAAGTGAAAAGTTTAGTAGTAATTTTTTCTCTACTTATAAAGTTTTTGGCTCAGTTACCCCTTAAAACGTAGCGTTTTCAGTTCGAGCGTGTTTTCTTTGATAAACATTATAGGGGAAATCTTCTATTTACTTGTTAGTTTGTTTAAGGGGTTCATGAGAAATTTGGGAATATGCCATAATTTTTTTAATGAGTGCCGTTCAGCTTCTGTAAGCGGGTAACTTGTGTTGTCACTGTGTGGGGCTGACTTCGGTGTAGTTTTGATGTCATCTATGCTAAATTTTTTTTAGTATAGAATGTCATTGAGAAGTGGTAAAATTATTCATGCACATGTCGCCACCAGAATAAGTAGAGTCTAGTATTGTATCAACACAGCCTCATACCACCATCACTGCTACTACTACTACTGCTGCTAACATTACTCCTACCACACCTATTCTAGCCAATATGTCTTTTTCAACAGTTCCAACCATTAAATTGTTACATCAAGATTCTTCAATCAGTAGATTCTCAGGTGAGGATGAGACACGCTCAGCATTGTCGTTCCTGCAGCAGTGCGAGGATATAATGCAAAACAGTAATGTTGCCTCAGGAAATGAGAAGATTTCTTTTGTTAGGTCACAATTGAAACCAGGATCATTAGCCAGTGATATGATGTGTGCTTCAGGTTTGGATGGGAAGACGCTCAATTATGAGTATGATGTATTTCGTATTAACTTTCTGAGAATTTTTGGTGTGGCACAACATAATGATTCTTTGCAATGGTCATTTACTTATGCTGAAGCATTAACCACACAGTTGGGTAGTGCTGGCAGGTTGAGAGGTCAGGCACGTGCTGCTAATATTGCCTCAGAAGCAATGGAAGCTTTAAACCTTGCTTCATGGTTTGAAGATGAGAAATTGACAGTGGAGAGATTTAAACTCATTTTAGAATTTCAGTATTACATCACCTTTTTGACTCCACAAGAGCGTCGTATCGCTTCATCTCTTGATTTTAAGCCAGGTGATAGCCTTCTAGAATTTTCTACGAAAATTACTAAGCGGCTACGTAAGATGCCTAAAAGTCCATTTTCACAACCTGAGTCGGTGGCGCCGGTGTCAAGGGAACCTCAAATTCATTCATCCTTACCTCCTCCTCCACCACCTCTTCCACCTCCAGTTTTTTCTACTCGTGCACCCAAGCAGTGTTACTATTGCGGAAAGCAAGGTCATTCTGATAATTACTGCTATTAGAAAAAGAAGGAGACGAAGTCTGCTCAGAAAGGTAGCAATATGCAGGTTGTTCAGCAAAGACAATACTTGCCTCCTAGACCTCCACCACTCGTTTTGCATCTCCTGCAAGGCCACAACAGCCTCGTATCATTTTCGCCCTCCTCCGAAATATTGCGTAATTCACGAGCGTGGAAATCATTCAACAGAGGAATGCTTTTTTGGGTTTGAGGCTGAAAGCTCTCAGACGGTGACAGTAGGTAATGGGTACGGATATCATCAGTCCGGGGAAGATTCGCGCCGGGTTCAAAGAAACCCAGATTAGTTTCTGACACAAAAATCACAGACAAAAGCTGTTTCATAGTCCCCTTTTATTATTGCTGCTTGTCTTTCTATGATGACAATTTAGTGTTTCACTCGAGAACAGTTCTATTGCTCTTGGGGGACACAGGTGCTTCATGTAATATTTTCAGTGAGTGTGCTTAGTAAATTTAAAGAAGTTATATAATTTTCCCTGTTACCTTCTACAGCCACTCTACCCAAAATGTTCAAAGTCTCCACTAAGGTGATGGGCACTGTGACCCTTCCTCTATGCCTTGCCCCTAACTCCAAAGTCTTAAACATACAGTTTATAGTAACACCACATTTTGCTTTACAATTTGGGTGGTCTTTGGGACTAGAATCACTTGCTATCATCACATTTATGTAATTCCACAGCACCCGGCAATTCATTAAAGAGCGTCTCTTCTCCGCAATGACAAGGGCCAGGGCCCCCTTGCTTGATAAACTTATGATTTTTCCAACAGGACCAGCAAGCCGTTTTTGCTAGTTTAAGCCCTGACGTGCTTCTTTGCGGGGAAACGAAACGTTCAGTTCCCCCTGCAGCTTGGTGGTGTCTGCTGTTGTCATGGGAGACCAATTATTGGCTCCCCATGTTCTGTTCGACTCGCGGTGAAAGTACAAGAGGCTCCTGTCGGCAGTTATCTGGTTGTCTTTTCCTGACCCTATCCGTGTAAGTCGCTTGGCGCTTGAGGGAACGCTTTCAGCGGTTTCGTGTTGAGCACATAAGTGACGCAGTTGTCACAAATGTTACAGGTCCCCTATAACACTTAAAAATGGTGTTTTGTTATGCAACTTTGAAAGCCAAAATAGTCTGACCTTGATGGATCCTTCACACGTTCTTGCAGCAGTCTCTAAGGAGACGAATGTTAGGGAGGACCAGGCAGACATAGTCAAGCAGTTAACACCGTATGTACAGGTTTTTGGATTTTCCCGGGGGCTAAGCCTGATCTTCTCGCGTTGCTGCGACACACAGGCCTGGGTCTTGCCTTACCTGGGGGAAACCCCCAGGAGTAACAGACAAAATAACTCATCACATTGTGCTTACACATGATCCACAGCCTTCTTATGTACCGTCTTATCGTATGCCTCATAGCCAAAGAGCTGTGGTACAGGGCATGATAACGGACATGTTGGATGAAGGAATAATACAGGAGTCTTATTCTCCTTGGAACTCACCTTTGTTATTGGTGAAGAAAAGTGATGGTACTTACCGGCCTGTGCTAGATTTCAGGAAAGTAAACAATTTAACTGTACCGGATCATTATCCACTCCCTGTTTTGAGAGACCTTTTGCAGTCTATAGGGAAGGATAATACAGTTTTTACCAGTTTGGAGCTCAAGTCTGGTTTCTGGCAGATTCCGTTAGAAGAGAAATCTCGGGAAATAACTGCCTTCTCAACAAATAATGCTCATTATGAATGGCTGAGATGTCCTATGGGTTTGAGGAACTCACCTCTTACATGCCAACGTCTAGTAAACAAAATTGTTTCACGGCATTATAGGTGATGGTTTTTTTGTCTACATGGACGACCTCATACTTGTCTCCAAGGATTATCCCGTCACTTTGAGAAACTTGCCCTTGTGTTCAGAAACTTACTGAGGTGGCCTTTAAAATTAACGTGCGCAAATGCAGTTTTCTCAAGTCACGCATTGACTTTTTAGGCCATGCTGTCAACAAGGATGGAATCCACACGTTGGATTGTAAAATCAAAGCAGTCAAGAATTTCCCAACCCCTACCACCACTGAAAAGTTACGGTCTTTCCTTGGGTTGTCGGGTTACTATCGTGCTTTTGTAAAGAACTATGCTTCTATTGCTAGTCCTCTGACACACTTTGGAAAAAAGGGACGTTCCTTTCACTTGGAATGGGCCCAACAACAAAGTGTTGATACTTTGAAGCAGGCTCTTACACATGCGCCAATTCTTACATTTCCTGGGTACCATATGCCTTTCACTCTTGTGAAGATGCTTCGGCACTAGGCGTTGGTGCGGTCTTTATTTCAAACAGTTGAAGGGAAACGCCCTCATGTTGGTGTGTAATGCCCGGTATTCGGAAGAATAGGAAAGGGGAAATTTCCCATCATACAATTCCCCCCATTAGGTCTGTAAGAAGGATAAAAAGATTTCAATCTCCATACACTGTTCTGGGGCCAGTTTCCACCTAGACCCGCATCTGGGGGGAACAGATTATCTTTATTATACTAAGGTCAATCAAACTTTTGTTCGCCTAATATTTATCCTTCTATCTTCCTTCTTTCTATCTCTCACTTCTATCTTCCTCCCTTCCCTCACTCCCTCCCCCCAGAAAACTCCGGGTACGAGTCCCAAAAGCGTGGGACCTTTATTTCGCGATCATCGGTAACTGGTAGATTCAAAAACTATCCTCCTTTCCTCACCCTCCTATCAGATAAGGAACACTCTTAGATTTTTAAGTCCTTCAAAATAGTCACCATGTGAAGATCACGTTCAAAAAATGAGGGGTTTTGTGTTATTCGCTAAATTTAGGTGACCAAAATTTTTATCCCTTTTCCCTACCTCGTCGCTCTGAAAACATGTTCGAAGGCTCCCACAAAGGGAGAAAATCTTTCCCTGGATTTAAGAAACATATTAAATTCTTCATATCAAAGAAAAAAATTTTTTATAGGCAGCCATTTCATATGTATACTTGTTTTTTAGTTTTGAGTCATTCGAGGTTGATAAAACCCTTCGGAGAGGCCGTTTTTATAGGTCCGAACTTTCCCCCTTTTTCCCCCCACTCTCCAACCCCGCCTTAGTTACCCGAGGGAGCCATCGTCTCTCCACTCCCTTTTAAGGTAAGACATGCGGTACCTCGTCCTATTCCCCTCCCCTTCTTTTTTAATTATCATTATTTCTCAAAATTTAGGTACCCTTGTTTTGGTTTCATTAACGCATAGGAGGCCTCCCCCCACCTTTTAAGTGTTATTAGAGTCGTCTCCCACTCCTTTCAAAGGGCCCCGGGGAGTTTGCGAAAAAGAACCAAGAACCTTCACAGTGAACACTACACCAACCCATTTCTCTCACTTTTTTTTTCCTATTAGATTTTCCCATGAAACCCTATGGCTCATTTGATACGGACGTAGGGGTAGTTCTAAGAATGTAATTCAGTGAGGTGGGTTATGCTGAGAGCCCCCTGCCCCAAAATAAGATTTTATATATGATCTGGGTTCTAAAAACAAGAGAAATCATATTTCATGGTAAATAAACCGGGAGGATTTTTAAAGTATACTTCTTTTTTTTTGAAAAAAACCCCAGGTGATTTTTCCCGCTTTTTGGGAAAAATACCCCCCCACGTTCCCAAAAAGAGCTTTCACCCTCACCGGCGTAATACAAAAATATCCACTCCGACCCCAAAATAATTTTCATATAATATATTCAAACGGGGTCGGGAGTAAACCAGAGAACTACTCGCTTGAGCTGGTGGCAGCATTTCCCTTACTCTTAACTCCTACCCTTCCCCTTAACCTTAACTCCTAAACCCCTTCCCCTTAAGTTCATTCCCATTTCAGTACTCTCCGCAGCGAGAAGTGTTCGTACTATAATTAAATAGTGAAGTCATAAGACAAATTTCAACTCTCATTCAGTTGTAATCAATGTAGAATTCTAACAAAATTTAAATTTTCTTCATTTAAAGGTGCCCAGTAACAACCCACAAAAACCCTGGCATAAACAGGTGCATATGCCAGTAGAGTGCTTAATGATGTAGTCACGGTATTTCAGTAACTCACCTTGAAGCTCTTGCTGTGGTGTGGGTTTCTTAAGCACTTTAAGGAAATGATCTATGGTTATCCCATTACAGTTTACACTGATCACACTGCAGTGCTGAATCTCTTTAAAGGGAAAAACCTCTGGGGCCCCGTGTGGCCCGGTGGTTCATCACTATTCAGGAATTTTATCCTACTATCAAATATTTAACCTGGTGATAAAATCATGTTGCAGACGCACTTCACGCAACATTCCAGTAGCAGTTGTTACAAACCACTTCATGTTCCTAACTACCTTTCTTCTTTTTTTTGTGCCCTCGTTGTCCCCCTAGTTTCACGTCAATTCCCTTTCACTTCTGGTGGTTCAGTATAGCTTCACTGTTTCGTTTATTGTTTCGTTTTGTTCCGTATTACAGTTCCAGAGTTTTCCTCAGCCAAAGAGGCGTTAGGTAGTCAGTGTGCCCTGACCTTCATACCCTACAAGTGGTATTACCTGTGTGTGGTGGTGGATTTAGCAGCCATCTTTTCCACTATTTATTTGTGAGTATTGCCGTGTTGGATTGTGTGTACCCATCTTTTGTTTCCGTGTGTTTTTGTGTTTCTGTGTGTGTGTTTCAGTGTTGGTGTTTCAGTGTTGGTGTTTCAGTGTGTGTTTCAGTGTTGGTGTTTCAGTGTTGGTGTTTCAGTGTTGGTGTTTCAGTGTTGGTGTTTCAGTGTTGGTGTTTCAGTGTTGGTGTTTCAGTGTTGGTGTTTCAGTGTTGGTGTTTCAGTGTTGGTGTTTCAGTGTTGGTGTTTCAGTGTTGGTGTTTCAGTGTTGGTGTTTCAGTGTGTGTGTTTCAGTGTGTGTTAGTGTGTGTGTTAGTGTGTGTGTGTGTGTTTCAGTGTGTGTGTTTCAGTGTGTGTGTGTTTCAGTGTGTGTGTTTCAGTGTTGGTGTTTCAGTGTTGGTGTTTCAGTGTTGGTGTTTCAGTGTTGGTGTTTCAGTGTGTGTGTTTCAGTGTGTTTCAGTGTGTGTGTTTCAGTGTGTGTGTTTCAGTGTGTGTGTTTCAGTGTGTGTGTTTCAGTGTGTGTGTTTCAGTGTTTATGTTTCAGTGTTTATGTTTCAGTGTTTATGTTTCAGTGTTTATGTTTCAGTGTTTATGTTTCAGTGTTTATGTTTCAGTGTTTATGTTTCAGTGTTTATGTTTCAGTGTTTATGTTTCAGTGTTTGTGTTTCAGTGTTTGTGTGTTCGGGTTTCCCTTTTACATATTTAAGTTTAGTTTCTTTGGGAGTTCTGGTTTAGGCTACACTTGTTTCAGATTAGGGTTTTCGTGTGTTTCTGTGTCGACTCTCGTTGTGAGATATTCTGTGTTTTTGAAGACCTCTTAAAGGCTTCTAGTCTTTTGTTTCTTTTGTTAACCGTTGCTTGCTTTCTTTACTTTTTTTGTTTATCATCTATAATAATATAAGCGAAAGTGTGTCTGTCTGTCTGTCTGTGTGTGTGTGTGTGGTATAGGTTCCGCCCCCCGTGGCGCAAACACCTCATATGGCACATTTTTGGAATCAGGTTGACCAGGGGAAGGTCATAAGCCCACTTATGAGATGATCCGATCACTTTTTCTTCTTCTTTTTTTTAGCAGCCTATTAGCGAGAATTGTGAAGACAAAAGTGGGGTTGCGAGAATTGAGGAAGCCGATGGGGGTGTGGGTTTATGGGTGGTAATGGTGGGTATTTTAATTTTGGGGGGGTTTTGGAATGGGTTATGGGGGTTGGGGGATTAGGGAATATGGGGTGATGGGTTTGTGAGTGAAAATTTTTTTGGTATGGGTTTAATGGGTGAGTAATGGGTGGGGGGTATTGGGGAAAGGTGAAAAAAAGAATGGGGTGTGTGGTGGATTTGGGGAAGGGGGGTGGGGGGTATTGGGTAATGGGTTGAATGGGTGTGGTTTAAAAAGGTTATGGTGAGGAATGGGTGGGGTGATGGTAATGGGTATGTGGTGTTTTTGGGTAATGGGTGAGGGAAATGGTTTGGGGGGTGGGGTTGGTAATGGGTGAGTTGAATGGGTGGGGTGAGGGAAAGGGGGGGAGTGAATGGGGGGGTGATGGGTGGGGGGTGGGGAAAGGGGGGGGGGTGATGGGTAAGGGGTGTGGGGGGGGGGGTAATGGGTGAGTGAATGGGGGGGGGTGATGGGTAATGGTGGTAAATGGGTGGGGGGGGGGATGGGTATGGGGAGTGAATGGGGGGGGTGTGGGATGGGTATAAGGGTGGGGGAATGGGTGGGGGGGGGGTGAGGGAATGGGTGGGGGTAGGGGTAAGGGGTTGTGTGGTGAGGGAAAGGGTGAGGAATGGGGGGGGTGATGGGAATGGGTAGTGAAGGGGTGTGGGAGGGTGAGGGTGAGTGAAGGGTGGGGGGGGAGGGGTAATGGTGAGTAATGGGGGGGGGGTGAAAGGGGGGGGTAAGGGGGGAGTGAATGGGGGGGGGTGAGGGGTAAGGGGAGTGAATGGGTTGTGGTGGGGGTAAGGGTGGTGAAGGGGGGGGGGGTGAGGGGTAATGGGTGGGAATGGGGGGGGGTGAGGGTAATGGGTGTGGTGGGGGGTATGTGAGTAAGGGGTGGGGGTGATGGGTAAGGGGGGGGAAATGGGGGGGGGGTGAGGGTAAGGGGTGGGGGGAGGGTTTGGGGGGGGGGGGGGGTAAGGGGTTAGTGAATGGGTGGGGGGAATGGGTGGGGGGGGGGTAATGGGGGTAAGGGTGGGGGGAAAAAATACATTTCTACATCCATGATTTCGGGAAAAGTTAGAAGGGGCTATCTGGAGAGTCCATTTTTGGGTGGGCCGAAGGCCCCACCAAAAAGGGGGGGGGGCCGAACCCCCACCAATAGCCCTCCGCAGGAGCTAGCCCAAAAAAACCGCCGGGGGGCGGCTTTGGGCTGTATTAAAAAAATGTCATAGTAACTTTATTTTTTTGTCCCGTAGTTTATTTTTTTTATTAAATTTTTTTTGGTTCGCGGCTCGGACCTTAATTTTCACCGCCCTCGTAACAGAATTGGCGGACCTTGCCCGGTATCTCGCTTTAAAGTTTCGCTTGTTCCCGTTTTTTGTTTGTGCCCTTTGTTGCCGTCACTATGGTGTAAAAAACCCTGATGACGTGTTGCATTTTTTACGCCATCCCACCTTGCACAAGTTGCGGCACTAAGCGTTGCTGAGTTGGTATGATCAGTGTTTTTTTAACATTCCCCTAGAAAACTAATTGGGCAAGGAAGGCTAATAAATGCCGTGCTTTCAGGTATGCCAAAGCAGGATTTTGGTGATGTCGGGTTAAAAGATAACGAGGCCCGTTTGGGGATCACCAGCAGAGGTTTCGATGTGTAACCTCTGGGTGCTCACCGTGACTTCGTAAATGGAATAGAGTACGTAAAACCGAACCGAACCGAAGTCGTAAAACCGAAGTTTAAGCTGAAGGGCGTAAAGCCGAAGCCGAAGCCGAGCTGAAGCTGAAGTTCGTAAAGCCGAAGCCGAGCGCGCAAGTGTGAGAGCGAGGCTGTATCTTTAGCTTAAACTAGAGACCCGCAAGGCTTACCTTAGCCGAAGCTGAGTAGAGAAAATGCGGTACAACTGCAATTAGCCAGTTAGGTCCTGCCCCTACCAACAGTACCCTAACCCACAGTGCTACCTATCATTTTGATTTAGGACCGCCGCAAGACTTGTCCCTGCCTTACAGAGGATCAATGTTTATGTTTTATTTTCATACTTTTGAGCGTCCTGGCCAAGATTTGAAGTGGTCGGTTGATTTTTGGCCAGTTTTGTTGGCAACAATCTTTAACGGGAAAAGCGCTTCAGAGTATAGGCATCTCTTTCAGACAGTGATGCTGTACATTTCAGGTCATTAAGGAAGAGTTATTTAAAAAGCATATGCCCTTTTGATGTTTCCTGAAGCATACCGTCAACGCTTCAAAGGACCCTTAATGAGTTTCTGAAACAGACTCACCTCGAGTTTGCCAGATGTAAGAGGGAGGCGTTGAACACATGGCCTTCTTCCAAAGGATGTAGTGATTCACTTCACTGGTGGAACTAGTCTTAACCGAGAGTTCCTCCGCACCTTACGAAGGCGAAGTGACTATTTATTGGACGGAATTTTTGACTCTTGAGGAGGCCTGCTAAACACTGCTGTTAGAAACACACTTATGTTGTAAATATTATGTTATGAAACACGCTGTAAACACACTTAGACATGGGCAAAATATTCACTTTGGCTCTAATCCCCACAGGTACTATTCGACCATGTCTGTTCGCTGGAACCAGGAGAGACCAATTACAAATGGTCAGTTTCGCAACAAGGCTCAGGCACACTCACCTCGTTTCGCCACCTCAGGGGCGTGTCCATGTACAGAAGTATTACTGTAATTTTATGGAAAGTCTGGCCGACAAGGCAGACTTCTGCTAAAAAGGTCTCCAGCCTACAGAAGGCAAGCCTATTTTGACAGTGTCGATCAGACACCTTTTGGGAGATTCCTGTTAACCCGTAGCTTTAATTTCTGCTGCAGAAACAGCACCAGAGAGTGCTTTCTTCTCACCTCCCACTTCTCAGGACAGTGTTTGTCCACACGGAGAATTTTGTGGAAAGACTCCTTTGGATAATGACACACTGTGCCTAAGGAAACTTTTGCTAACCCTTAAAGGCATATCCCTTCCCGAGTGTTTTCTGGTTCTCGTCCTTAGGTCCCGCTGATACTGGGAGAGAAGCTTTGATGGCAGCTCAAGAGTCTGACGACTCCGTTGAAGCATTGTTTGACCAGGCGCAGCCACGACCCATGACTCGGGCCCCCGCTACTTATTAACTTTATCCGTGCGATGTACCTTGCGCCGCTGTTACCCGCCACCATGAACGGAGGAGGACGCCCTGACTGGGCTCAGTACTCAAATTGTTTTAACCCGTCTCTTACAGCATACTGTCCTGCCGTTTGCCCATGACGGGTGTTGTTTCAGGACACTTAGTTTCGAAAAACGTTTTACCAGGCTGGCCAGGAATTTCCTTCTGGCCATTATTTATCAAATTGTCCTTATTATCATATGCCATTATTGTCAATTAACTGGGAAACCTAACCAAACCCATTCCACCTTTTCCACTTTTTTGGTTTTTTTTTTTAAAGTCACTCACGATACCTGAACACATTTAATTCAATTCAATGTGACATTGTTTGCCTCTGCTAAATCACTAAGGGTTTTTTGAATATCTTTTCACTATGATTTGACACTTCAACTAGGAATTTTAACATGTAGTTGCTTACGGAAGGTTACCGCTAGGCATAGTAACGTCCCTTCTGGACCTTTTTATCCACTTTGGGTTGCCATACTAGAGTGCAGACTGATGGTGCTTCATACTTTGTCGGGAAAGTTTTTAGGAAGCCAGGGCAGAGTTGGTATAGACATAGCGTATCATCTCCTTATCACCCACAGATCCCAAGGAGCTTGGTTGACGATCGCATCAGACCTTGAAGCTCCTTCGTAAGTAACGCTGTCGCATACGGTTTCATCATGGGATGATGACTTACGCGTACCTTTTGTTTGTCCTGCGTGACCTCCCCATGAAAGAGCACAGGTTTTCACCCTATGAGCTTGTGTTTTGCCACCGTGTGAGAGGGCCACCTTTCACATAGTTAGGGAAAGATTGTTAGGTAGCTCAGAAGAAGTATCCAATGTTGCTTCGCTTAGTAGGAGATGTACGGTAACGCCTGTTGAGGTGCTGGCAGTTGGCCGCCGACAAACGTGCATGCAATCCAAGACCAGTACCAAGACTTGGTAGACAAGAAGGCGAGACATCGGAATCCTGCGCTGTTGATTAAAGTCCTCGTCTTCCTTCCCCCCAAGGCCAGCCACTTCCCGCTAAGTTCCATGGGCCTTACTCAGTCTTAAGAAGTAGCACTACCACTATAACATAATGTCCACTCTGACGGCGCCGTTTACAACGCTTGTGCCACGTCAAAACGCTTTGAAGCATACCATAACACGCGTCCCGAAGTTGCAGAAGAACTAGTTATGTGGGCGTTGTGGACACTTGCTTTCTGTTGACTGGGATGATGCGACGACAAGAATCAACTAGCCCACTCGACTGGTCATCAGTTGTTAACTTGGCGTTTCAACTCAGTCCGACTCACCATGACGCTTCAACATCTCCTAGTCGAGGAAGTCTGATATTTTGACCATTGATACACAACGCATCCTCAGTAATCCAAGATAAACCTGGATCGTACCACTGCCAAGTGGTGCATGACATAGATGTAGGTACGGCGCACCCATCAAACAGTCTCCCTACCGCGTGCATCCCCAGCGAAGAAATGGAGCCAGTGTAAGGAAGCTGGCCGAGATGGAGGAATTGTAATCATCGAACCAGGCAAGCATGCGGAGTGGTGTTTCCCGTCACCCGTAAGGACCCCTACCCCCTACCGAGGATCGACGACTTGCATAGAAGTAGTGGAAAATTCAAGTTCCCGGACCAGGTCGACTGTCTTCGTGGGTTTTCTGGCAGGTACCCTTGACTAGTTCATGCCCGAGACATTTCCTGCTTTGGCTCACCTTAGGGAAGACATATAAATTTAAACGTACTGCCTTTTGGGCTTTTGCAACGCCCCTGCACTTCCAACGAATGATGCTAAAATCACTATTACTTAATTTTTTAAAACCCCTTTTGGGTTTTTTGCACACTATATTTAGATGATATTGTGATTTTTTTTTGTTTTTTTTTTTTTTTTTTTTTTTTTCCCCCCTTTTGGGGACAAAAAAAAAGAACCCTTTTTTTTTTTGGTTAGATCACTAACTCAATTGATGCTCTCCTTCTCAGCTTTAGGGGAATACTAGACTTGTTGTTAACCCTTTCCAATCTGAATTCGCGTGTGCTCAGCTTTTGTTTTTAGGGCATGTTTTATTGGGTTTTGGGCACACTGCCCCTCCTACAGCTAAATGTGATTTTTTGGCCAGTTGGCATTACCTCTCACCACGCTACTTGAAAAAGGGTTTGCTTCATTATCCTGGACACGGGCTTGCGAAGATGCTTTTCATGGTCTTAAAAAATTTCCTATGCCATCCCCTGTGTTATGGCTCCCACTTCCACAGGACCTTTCAAGCTACCATGTGGTGCCAGCAATTTTTGCGCCGGTTCTGCACTCTGCAGGAGCGTATGGAGTGGACATCCGGTGGCCTACTTTAGCAAAAAGGTTTACACCTTCACAGACCGACCGGCGCTTATGCTCCGTAGAAAAGAAGCTTTTATCCATTATTTTGTCTAACACCGGAATTTTTTTATTACTACCTTTTGCCACAGTTCGAAGTTGGGTTCACCCAATTCTCTTATGGGGGGAAGACTGTTCCGACCACTTCATGTTCCTAACTACCTTTCTTCTTTTTTTGTGCTTGCTTCTCGTTGTCCCCTAGTTTCACGTCATTTCACTTTCACTTCTGGTGGTTCATTATAAGCTTCACTGGTTTCGTTTATTGTTTCGTTTTTGTTCCCGTATTACAGTTCCAGCGTTTTTCCCTCATCCTAAAGAGGCTTTAAGGTTAGTCAGTGTGTCCTGACCTTCATACCCTACAAGTGGTATTATTACCTGTGTGTGTGTGTGGATTTAGCAGCCAATCTTTTTCCCTATTTATTTGTGAGTATTGCCGTGTTGGATGTGTGTGTAGTCTCCATGCTTTTGTTTCGCGTGTGTTTTTGTGTTTCAGTGTTGGTGTTTCAGTGTTTGGTGTTTGCAGTGTTGGTGTTTCAGTGTTGTTGTTTTCAGTGTTGGTGTTTCAGTGTTGGTGTTTCAGTGTTGGATGTATTCAGTGTTAGTGTTTCAGTAGTGTGTGTTTTAGTGTGTGTGTTTGGGTTTCCCTTTTACATATTTAAGTTTAGTTCCTTTGGGTAGTTCTGTGGAACTACTTGTTTGGTCATGATTCAGGGTATTTGACGTGTTTTTTTTCCGGGGTCGACGCGAGGTTGAGAATTCTTGTTTTTGCTGCTCTTAAAGGCTTCTATTCTTTTGTTTCTTTTGTGACCGTTGCTTCTTACTACAGCTTTTTTGTGGTTATCATATTAAATAATGTCATAGTAACTTTATTAACTTTCTTTGTCCCGTATGTTTATTTCTTTATTATTTTTGTATATATCGCAGACCGGACCTGTATTTCACTGGTCGTCGTAACATCAGTGCTCTTTCTCAGACTACTTCAATTTCTCTCTAGCAAGACTTAGCAATGCTCAAACGTTCCAAGATCTCTGTGTGGTCAAAAGTGATTATCGACTATAGTCTGGGAGATTAATCTTATTGGCGCAAATTGTCAGTTCCATTTTACAGTTTTCAATAGTTGATGAAGTTCTTTGTCGTATTTATCTTTATGGACGAGACACGGTTACTTCAACTGTATTATTCGCTACATTCGTATTGGAAACTGTCTTTAAAAAAACTCATTTCGATCCTCACGACATGCCTTCAAGCAGGACATTCCAGTTCGAGACGGACCATTTTCCGCTGGCTACGTCGTAAGTTTTATTGGCCTACCATAGCGCATCGATGCTAGGGTGAGAATCGGTTGACATGTAAGATTATTAAAACATAATGTCTTTCATGTGCACACTACGGCAAGGTTAATAGCTGAAACGGGCTCCTATCCTTGAATATCGCTTTCCCTGATCGTCCGTCTTGTGACAGCGTATGGGCATCGACTTATTGCAGCTTCCCTCGAAGTCCATCAATGGTCTACGAATATGTTCTGTGTATGTGTATGAATCATTTCAACACGTTTGTGATTCTTATCGTCCTTGCCTAACAATGTGTGCTATAACTGTGCTCATGCCTAGTTTCAAATGTATTTGTCCCTATACAACTTCTTTAGAGTGCTCATTTCAGATAATGGCCCTGAGATTTGGGCTAATCAATTCTTCATACATTTGTGGCAGTTCTAGTATTAAGCAAACTTTCTATTATCTGCTTATCACCCTTCGAGATGGGCTAGTTGAAGAGGACTAATTAAGTAAGTATTCTTTGTTATGTCCTTCGCCTATTATGCTGGGCGAGTGTTCTAAGATACATAATAATACTAAGATAATATGAAGGCTACAAGAGCCGCGAGCTTACACCGTGTTACGTTCCTGTCACCTAACACTACTATCATCTCGCACCTTTCTACTTCATCCCATCCATGATACCCTATCCCGCTCCTCGAGCGTTTACAAGCATGCTCCAAAGTGACTAGCACCATAACTACCTGTCTACTGAGACCTATTCATTCATTCACCACGCCGGATTTGTGAACCAGTTTTTTTCTATTTCCTTTCTAAGTCTAACGCTTTTCCAGCTTGACTCGCTTAGTGTTTTTTTTTTATTTCCGTTGACTTCTGGGTGGACGCCTCTGTTAGAATAAGCCGTAAGAACTTTCTTAGACGCGTCTCGCTTTATTAAATCCCTTTATCTGTATGCTCTGGCCAGTCCCCTTAAAAACTTCTATCAATCGGGCCCCTTATCTCCTGTCGTCTCTCGAGTGAGTGTAATTTTAATAACTTCATCTCCTCTCATAACTAAAGTTAGCGGCATAAACCCTTGTATCATTTTGAGTCTATCGCTTCTCTGCACTTTTTCTAACAACCTATATCCTATCCTGTACTATGGAGACCAAAGCTGGAACTGCAATAGTCTAGGTGAAGGCGGCCATGACTAGGAGCCAGATAAAGCTTTAGAATAACTTCGGCGGGCACTTCTACATTTTACAACGTCTGGTAATGAATCTAATACTCAATGGCTCTATTTCTGGCCCTCAATGCATTGTTTCCTAGGTCTGGAGGGTCTGGGCTCACTCCTCACGTCCATAGATCTTTTCAGCGCTTTTCTGATCTTATTCCATGCGATACATTGGCTTGATGTTTGTATCTATTGACGCATGGTTTTTTCTACGCTAACGATTCATTACGTCTATCGATTTATCTAATATGGAATTCCATCTGACTGCGCCGACATGAAATCTTAAGTTTATTCTAAGTCTCCCTGTCAATATAGTACGTCAGACTGATGATCGGCATAATCGCTGACCTAACAAATTAGTATCATCCAGCAAACTTGGGCTGATATCACTGCTTAATTTCCCACTACAGCAAGTTGCGTTTGATGTAAACTCAAATAGTATGGGCTCCAAAACAGCCCTTTGGATACTCCACTGTGCACCAGTCCCATTTAGATTTGAGAATCATTAATTGTAACTCTTTGTTGCCTATTACTTAGCTGCTAAGCTCATGATCGGGCAATGAAGAACCTTCCTCATCTATGAGCCATTAGCCGCTAACTCTTATTTAAGAGTCGCTCTTGTGTAGGGGGCTTTGTCTAGAATGCCTTACTAAAGTCCTAGATTATTTTATATGCATTTAGTACAATCCTTATCATTACTCCTGCCGTCCTTCATAACTTTCGCTATAACAACTCATAAATTGGTGAGGTAGCATTGACCTACAAGTGGTGATCCGGATGATGTTGTGAATCATTGATCACAACTGTTGTTTATCTTAAGTGGTGCTACTCTGGTGTTTTTTTGCAGATAATAAGATTCGGCAATAATTTACGCCACGCCTGACATGTTAGAACTTGGTCTATTAGATTTGACTTTAGTCCTGCTGTCTCTGTCCTCTTCTTAATATGGAACAACTTTTCGCTTGTCCTCCACAAACTAATGCACCTCGCTATCTCACTCGATTTCCTAAAAAATATGTGCACTAACATGACTCAACATAACAACGCTGCCTTGGGCATTCTTTAATACTCCTGGGATAACCCCGACTCTTCATCTGTGCGGCTGGTCGATTTAATATGTTTTCATTTTTCTTATAACCCTGCCTCCACCATTCTAGTCCCTTTATTATGCATCAATATCTTTTGAGTTTCTACTCTATACGCTTCCTTTGTAACATCTGTTGCACTATAAGGTATCGTCTGTGTATGCCTCCTCGTAAAAACACTGAAGAAATAATCATTTAGACTCCTACACATATCCTCATCACCGTATTTAGACCAGCTTCATCCCTGTCCTCGTACGTCCTTAATGAGTCTTACTCGGCGCCAACTAATCCCTTGTCTTTGTTTTATGAAACTCTATAGAACCCGCTTTGGTCCGCTTTTCGTTGCTTTCTGCTACTTTAATCTCATAATTGTTCTTAGGCAGGCTCGAGTTAATTTCATTCACTGTCCTCGGCCATCACGTTTATACTGTTGATTGTTAACGCTAATCCTTCCTTTAAACCTTATAATAGCATGTTTGCTTTACTCGCAATGTTGTGTTTTATACTTGCGGTCATCGCATTTTGGTATCAGCTCTTTCTGGACCTTATTTCCGCTATAAGGAATATTTCTTTTCGGTCCAGGCATTTTTTTATATTATATTCCTTAAGCAAATATTAGGTATAATCGCTGCCATTCGGTCCGACTCACTTCCGCCTATCTACACGCATCTCTGAATTACCTCTCTCAGCCCTGACTCACTTCCGCTGTCAGGCTAACCGCTGCTTAATTAAATTTATCTTCCTCAGCTCTCGACCTCACTAGCATATCTGCCGCGCAATTACTCATCCAGGTGCCTTCGTTCTAATCCTTCATATTGGCCTGGGGGGGGGGGGGGAAAAACAGCTCATCGCCTCGTCCTTGGGGAATTTCTGCTACTCCGATCCGCACAGCGCTACTTATTAATAAACGCTCGGCTGGTGTCTTCTTTAATCCCGCATAATTGGCCATTTCCTGAATTAGGTATTCGATGCCTATTGGCCATTGTGTTTTATCTTAATTTTCAAACTTCCTTCTATTTTAAGGCTAAGATCTGTCTCATAATGGTGCGCTGATTTTCTATTATCTAATTCCCCCCGCACCCTCTCGACATTTGTAACAATCGCTCTCTAGTGGGGGAGAGTGTCCAGCATAGATCAGATATTATCTCACTCTAGTAGGGGCTCTCTGAATTGGCTCTGACATTAGGAAAGTATCCTGGATTATATTTAACAATTCATCTGCTCGGTCTGTCATACTATGATTAAATCCATGTCTATATTTCCTAGAGATTCAACATCTCCACCCACGCATAATCGATTATTATCTGCAGGCCATTGTTATTTCTTCCCATATAGGAGTCTGAATCCTCTTTACATAAGTTGGGAGTCTCTATACATCTACACCACCAAATGCATTTTCTCAGTTCCCTCCGTAACCTGCTACCCGTCGGTTAATAGACTCTGATGACTGTCCATCTTTTTTATAACCTGTTAAGGCAAGCAACACTGCATGCATCTACTTGGCATATAGCGGCAAACTCTCCTCCTCAGTCTGCCTAACTCTGTCCTTGTGAAATAACTTATAGCCCAGCTATCTCGTCTTCGGATCGAATACCTTTCGTGATCATATCCAGACATGTTTCTGTTAATACTATTTATCAAATGCCTCTAGCACTATTTATTACGCTCTCAGGAAGTCTTCTTTTTTAAATCTCCCCTAGCATTTTGTATAGTCATCCTTCAGGCAAACTCCTCTTTTTTGTTGCATATTTTCCCTTTATTCTCAATAACTAAACCCTCGTCATCTATCCTCTTCTTAGCGAATCACTTTAGTGCCCTGCCTTCTGACACTCCATCCTAGTGTCGCAAGTTTCCTTATGCCCCGACCCCTGTGTCTAAACGCCCGTTTCTCTATCTTAAATAAAGCCTGCGATGTGCATCTACGATCCCTTTCCAGGGTAATTCAGACAAGATCATGATACTCCTTTCGCTCGAAAAGTGTCCTGGGCTCGTCCCTGCGGTAGAGGTTGTTATGCCTCCGAATAAAGAGTCTCCGAGCTGTCGACAAAGGTCCGCGACTTGCATTGGCTTTGGGCAATGAGTGCCGAGCCAGGCAAATTCCAGCAAAGCGCAATAGGCCGGCTGGTAGTAAGCACTATGTCGTCAACAGAAGCTGTCTTGGAATGTACACCACTACACCACACACACCACCCTATAGAGTTTCATGACATCTGGGATTTTTTAGGAGTGGAGGACTGGCTACCTCATGTAGTAGGGGGGCGGCGTCGTATAAATGGCTGCAGTAAAAATGTCCTCCAGCAGAAAGACTCGCACATATTCCTTGTGTATGGTGTCGACATAGGGCGATTACCTTATGATGTGCTTTTCAATCTCCGTCGCGCTGTCTGACCCCATCTACTCCGTGGAATCGATTATGCCATAGATTCAACTTAGATCGTGGGTAGGGGATTTTTAGGTTATTTTTCAGCTATCTATCACTATATCATTCGAGGAAAACTTAAGGCTTCTCGTCAGATTATTGATGCGTAACAGCATAGTTAAGGCTTGTCTTTGCAATTTCCTTAGTGATTTTGTTATGAATACAGTCCTCCTGAACGCGCATAATAAGTATGTGTTCATAAATTTTCAGGACCTCTTTTAGTCCCAGTTAAAGTTAGCTATGGAATAACTTCATACTTCTTGATCAAAGACTCATTATACTAACAGAATTAGCTATCATGTCGATAGGCTAAGAGAGTAGTCAAGCTGACCTCTCATCGCTGACCTTAAGTCCACTACAGTATGTTATAACATGGGCCTCAATTTTTCTTATCAGCATGTTTATTATTAGTCTTGAGTGTATACTCTAGTATTATTAGCATTATAGTAGTATTACATATATTTATATTATGCTACTAGTATCTTAGTATCATAGTTTAGCAGTTTCATGAGTTTTTGTTTATGTATTAGAGTGATGAATTCTTGGTTCACGAAGCCAGAAGGTTGTATGACTGTGAGGACAGAGGAGTGGGGCCGAGCGATGTGCTGGTGTTATCAGCACATGTTGTGTAGACTTATCTATAAGGACTTTATAAGGAACATGTAACCTTATTTTAAAACCTAAGTGGTATCAATCAATCAATCATTGGGCATACGCCTGGGGGCGCGTCCCCCTCGCCCACCCTACGACGCCACTCCCGGGGGTCACCACGCGCGAGTTCCCATGCAGGCTCCTTTCCCATACCAAGCATTCTCGACAAGAAACATCAACTTGCCCCCCACGAGCCTTGTGGCGCCCCTTGCCTCCTCCACGCCGGATTGTCTCTTACCAGATAAAACCCAAATGGAAGGATGGGTTTTTCAGGGTAGCGTGCCACATGCCCATATAGCCGAATTGGCGCTGACCCGGGCTATGCAGGTAATAGGCCTCGATTCAGTCTCACCCGGGGCCAAACGCTGATTTGACACGTAATCATCCCAGCGATACCCCATGTTCTGCGAAGACAAATTTTAACCAAAGGCATTGATTCGTCTCTTCAAGTCCTATTTTTGTGTCCCCTGTCTCACAACCATAGAGTAAGACGGGATCACAAGCGACTTGAAGATCCGGATCTTTGTCCCCACTGCACAGGTACCGACAACGCCAAAAACTCCCGCTGAGCGAGTTTCCCTAACAAACCCTGGGCTATGCCAATCCGTCGTAAGACTTTCTTGACGTGACCCGCCGTCATTATGTTATTATGCCCACCAAGGTATGTAAAACTTTCCAAGATCTCAATGTCCTCGCCACACGCATGAACAGACTGTACTGCTTCATCTAGTAAGTCTCCAAATACCTTGGACCTTGGTCTTGGCCAGGGGAACCTCAAGTCCCAAAGGCTTTGCCTCCTCGTGCAGCGCCTCGAGAGCCATCATCAGGACCTCCAGCGACTTTAGCAAAGACTACTGCATCATCGGCAAAAACAAGATCAGTGATCTTGGTGTTGCCGACGATGCTCCACAATCACTTTGATCTACAACCTTTGTCCAATCCCAGTCCATACAAGCGTTGAAAAGTGATTGGGGCAAGGACGCACCCCTGCCTCACTCCTGTATTCACAGGAAAGAAGCTGGATACACCTGCCCCACACTTCACAGCACTCTCAGTCCCAGAATACCAGACCATTATCAAACCAATAGTCCTTGGGGGAATCCCTCGAAGTCGCAGAAGATCCCAGAGTGACTCACGATTGGGCCCCCGGGCAAAAGCCCCTTTTTGGATTCCCCAAAATAGGCTGCAAGGGGGATCCCCTGTCGAAACTCCGGTGGGCTTAATTTAGGACACGAAGCTGTCTAAGTGGGAAAAACCCGCGTAAATGGCCTTGGGGGGGCTGTGTTCCCGGGCCAAAAGCTCAATGGGGTGGGTGGTTGCCCGCCAAAGCTTCGTGTGTCTTTGACCATTGGCCCCAAAAGGTCATGGTCCGTTTTGCCCCCCTAAGGGTTAAACCCTCAATATCCTCTACGTTTTTTCCTTCCCCCTTCCTGGAAAAGGGCCCCTTGGGAAAAGGTTTCCCATTTAAAGGCTTGGGGGAGGCCTCCCCCACCTTTCTTTTCTTTTGCAGGGCGGGGCATTAAACCAAACATCAGCAGAGCCAAAATTTAGGCCCCAAACACAGCTATGCTTGGGAAAGGGAGCAGATGCAAATTAAAATGCTGGGGGAGGACTTGGGGTCCCCTTCCATTACCCCGCTCCCCAAAAAACTCCCTTAGTGCTTCCCCCCCTTAAACCTGTCCGCTTCTCGGGACCCACTGTCCCCCCATTTGTGGGGTCCCCGGTGCCCCTTTTCACCAGGGGTTTCCCCATCCCTTCCCCGGTATGCGGGGCGGAAAGGGTCCCCCCCCTGACCTGGTTTTCGCTCATATTGAGTACCTCCGTACCCGCTTGCAAAAAAGGCGCCTCAACCTTTATTAAGGGGGGTGGGCTGGGGTCCGGGTGGGGGGGGGGGGGCGGGGGGGGGGCCCAGTCGTTTATCTCCTTTTGCACCCACTACCAGAAAAAAAGGCGGCCATCAAAATCTAAAGGGGTTTTTAAAGGCGCTGTATTTAGGGGTCAGGGGCCCTTTCCACCCTTTAAAGGAAAATGGACGTCCCGGGAAAATGCGGCCCTGAGGATCTCCATGGGGGCCCAAAGGGTCCTCACCTTTCATCCCTTCCCACGCAAGAGGGGGCATTTCCCCCGTTTCAGGGGTTTCACAGGAAAGGGGGATCCCGTGGTTTTCCATTACCACCAACAAACTGTCCCCCCACCATTTCCCCCCCCCCCCTCGCCAAATCTCTATGGGCCAAAAATCCCCGGTGTTGGGGTCCTCAGCATCCAGTCTGGCCCTTCCCCCGGAACCTCCCTCAGGGCCCCTAAATGTCCGTGCACTGCTGGCCCGCTTCTGTGCTGAACCCGCTACCCCTTCCCACTCAGCCCCCCCTCCAGCCCACACCCCCCCCGGGTTTCCCTCCTGGCCCGGGCATTTCCCCGGGTGGTTGCCCTGACTATTTCCCAGATCTTCCTCCCCAAAACACTCAGCTGCGTCCTGGGACTCCTTTATTCCGTGAACTCCCACATGTCACTTTAAACCCTAACCACCTGGGAAAATCTTCACTGACCCCCTTTTCCCCCGGTCCCCCCCCTTCCGGGCCCACAGGGGGCTGCCGTCTATGGACCCTCGATCCAACATATGCAGGACGTGGCCCGGCCCCGCCCCCCTGAAACTGATGTTTCTTGACGGAAATCTTCGCCATTCGGGCCCGGCTGTGTTTTTACCTTTACATCACCTACCCCCCAGGGGGAGAACTGTGATCTACACAGACTCTCTTTCCTCCCTCCATCTCTTCCTCTCCCGTCGCCCGGCTTTCCTCCACAGCCCTGGTTCACTCCCTGCAACGGCTACTCCTCTCCCTCGTCTCTGTAGCTGGAAGATCACCTTGCAGTGGTGCCTTCCCACTGCAATATCCGGGCAATGAGGTTGCTGATGCTGCTGCCAAGATGGCCCTCCTCCGAGGTAAACATCACCCTCTCCCGCTGCCGCTCTCCACCGCAAAGCGTCTGATTTCCAGTGTCTGCCGCTCCGCCTGGGATAGGTCGCTCGGCGACGCCCTCCGTGCCACCTCCATGGGTCAATACCGCACAGAAGGACTCCACACTTCCATCCGCATACCGCCCTATAGCTCTCCTCTCCTGCGTCGGAAAACTCCTGGAGCGGTTGGTGGCCACTCGCCGTTCCTGGTGGCTAGAGGATGGTCATCTCCTACAAGAAGAGCAATGTGGCTTCAGGCCCCGCAGGACACCCTCAGATGTCCTGGCGCAACTAGAATACTACATCTGCGACACCTACCGGGGAAGGGAGGTCATGACCTCGCTCTTCATAGACTTGGAAGGGGCATTCGAGTCTGCCCCCCATGACGGCATCCTACAAAAATTAGCTACCATGCACATCACGGGGCCCACCCTCGCCTGGTTGCAAAATTTCTTGCTTGGAAGGACTTTCCGCGTTGCTGTGGGTGCCTCCACCTCTCCGTCACAATCTATACGGAGAGAGTGCCGCAGGGATCCACCCTTAGCCCTGTTCTCTTCAACGTCCTGCTCTCCGACCTTCACATCCCTCCCCACTCCCACCTCCTTATTTATGCTGATGATATTACCATCATCAGCCGGGCCAGCACTCAGATCCAGGCACAAACACACCTACAGGAAGCAGCCTCTGCTTTGGCTAACTGGGTAAAGGCTTGGGGTCTTTCTGTCAATGCATCTAAGAGCACCCTCATGTGCTTCACACTCAAGCCTGTCCACTCTCCACCAACAGTCAGCATTAGTGGCTCCCCAGTTCCCTACTCCAGGACACACACATTCCTTGGTATGTGGTTAGATGGTCCTCGGCGTACCTGGTCTCCACACATTGAACACCTCCGTGCTACTTGTAACAGGCGCCTCGACATTATGAAGAGGGTGGCTGGTGTCCGCTGGGGGGCCAGTCGTGACCTCCTATTGACATACTATCAAGCGGCAATCAGGGCTAAACTATCATATGGCAGCAGCATCTATGGCTCGGCAGCGCCTTCCACCCTAAAAAAGCTAGATATTCTACAAAATGCAGCCCTGAGGATTTCCATGGGGCAATGAGATCCTCCCAGTCATCGCCCTTCACGCGGAGAGCGGCATCCCCCCACTGCAGGTGCAACAGGAGAGCGGTCCTGTGCCAACAATACCACCACATCATGACCCTGCCACCAACCCACCCCCTCGCCGCACTCTATGCCAAACCCCTGGTTAGATCATCACACCCCAGTCTGGCTTCCTGGACCACGTCAGCCTCTAATAATCCGTGCACTGCTGGCCCACTCTGTGCTGCACCTGCCTCCCTCCTTTTACAACCCACCAGCCCACACTCCCCAGTCCCACCCTGGCACGACATTTCTCATATGGTTGCCCTGCATATCCCTGACCTTCCTCCCAAACACTCAGCTGGCATCATGGCAGCAACACTCTTCAGAGAGCTGGACCTTCCCTCTACCACCATCACTTCAAGGGCTACACTGATGGCTCCCACTCCCCCACCCTTCCTTCTACTGGCGCTGCCATCTACGATCCCCGCTCTAACCTCTGTAAGACATGGAGGCTGCCTCCTGAGGCTGACGTCCTGACGGCGGAGCTTTTCGCCATCCGCCAGGCCCTGGCTTACCTCAACACCACCTACACCTGTACCAGGGCTGTGATCTACACAGACTCTCTCTCCTCCCTCCATCTCCTCCTCTCCCGTCGCCCGGCATCCTCCACTGTCCTCGCACACACCCTTCAACGGCTACTCCTCTACCTCACGTCAGTGGGCTGGGAGATTGCCTTGCAGTGGGTGCCTTCCCACTGCAACATCCGGGGCAACGAGGTTGCTGATGCTGCCGCCAAGATGGCTCTCTCCGAGGTAAACATCACCCCCCTCCCGCTGCCGCTCTCCACCGCCAAGCGTCTAATCGCCAGAAAATCCCGCTCCGCCTGGGATAGGTCGCTCGCGACGCCCTCCGTGCCACCATCCATGGGTCAATAACCGCATAGACTCTTCCCCGCACCCATGGATAAGACAAACGTCCCGCGTCTTGGATGTCGCCCTTACCCGCCTGAGGATCGGTCACACATCACTCACAGCACATCTGCATCGTCTGCAGCTCACGCCCGACCCGTACGGTAACAGGAAGGTTCGACGGAATGCGTTTTCGACGACACCGTCGAAACCTCCAACTTAGTGCATCGTCGAACCTTCCAAGTCATTGCCGTCGAACCCTCTTTATTCATTCCCTTCATAATTATTTTAGATCTTTCATCATGCGCAATTTAACATATCGTTGATATAAATGAAAATACGTATTTGTGTAATGCGAGAAAATGGGTTAATCCTGTGACTCATGATTGACGAAAAGTTTACATTGAGTGGTGAGAGTAAAGTAATACATAATTATATAGCTAGTAATTAAATGCTCACAATTTTCCTTCACTCCTCAGTCCTTAATCAGTTAGATATAGGTTCCGGTAATATTTTATACCCGCGGTCGCTAGTGACGTCACGGCAAGAAGGCGAGGTAAGGGAAAATACACGGTTTTCTCTCTCTGGCCAGCCTTTGTCGCGAACACACGCGCGGAGAGTCGTGTCGTACAACCCTTTTCGAAGGTATGTGTGGGCGGTGTATTTATAAGGATGTATAGGGCATTGATTAGTTATGTATTGGACATTTATATATTCATTGGGTTATGTGTATTCAGGGTTCTGGAGCTGAGCTGAGTGGGTGGTTTAACCCCTGAGGGACCCACGTGTGTGCTGATGGTGGTTGCTGAGCTGAGCTGAGTGGATGACCCGCTGATACACCAGTGTATAGAGCTAAGGCCATGATTCATCGCGAGTGTGTGTGTAGATAGGTACATTACCTAGTGACGGTGGTTAGGAATTTTTGGGATTATGTTAAGCCCGAGTAAGAATCGCGGTCGTGTCGGGTATTATTATTGTTTAGTGATTTTGGTGAAACCTTAGAGTGGGGATGTGAATACTGGTATCAACACAGTGATAATATACAGAAACCCTGTTAACGAGTCGTTTATTAAGTCCCAGTTATCCTCATATTCTCTAAATCTTTAATTTTTTTTCCCACTTATTGTGGGTGATGGCAGCGTAATCGCCAGGTTTGTGGAGCCCTTCAAGTTAACATCAAGCTATAAGGGGTGGCGCTACATTTGTAAACAATATTTAACATTCAACACTTATAACTTTAACACTTGTTTCCCCACAAACTTAGGTGCTGTTTTCTGTAGTCTAATTTACTGTGACCATCAAGAGGGAACTGCTTTAGCCTGAGGATGAAGCCGCACACACATTACTGTTGTTCATTGTTTATTAGTCTTTATCGCTAATTGATTTGATTAAATACAATATTAATGATAGGCAAGCTAAGTTTGATAGGTGTTACCACGTTAGGGTGGGAAACAACGAAGATATAGGGGGATCTTGGCTGTATATGCTTTTCCCACTTAAAATTTTTGGTGGGCAATGAATGGGTATTTTACTTTATAAGTAAATATAACTTTGTATTTTATATTAATCCTTCATTGCCCAAAATATCTTTAGGTTTTTTTTATGATAGACATCCCCCCTTTTTTTTTTTTTAAAAGACATATTGGAAGTTTCGAGGGGTACCGTCGAAACCTCCTTTTTTCTCCCGGTCAAAATTGCATTCCGTCAAAAATTTTCCTGTAATCGACCCGTACGGGCCCCTGGTGCGGAAACGCCCCGGAGGGGGGATTGGGCATTTCCCTTTCCTGCGTGTCCTCGCTTCCCCCCACCAAAAACTTCTACGGGTAAATCATCGCCCCAAAATCACCCCCTTTGCCCTGCCCCCCTCTGGCCGCCCCCGTCCACCCACCCCCAAAACGCCCCACCGTCATCCGCCTACCGGGCCCTTTCCCTAAAGGAAACAAATAAAACTCTCGAGACTGTGATTACTTCCGGCTGTACCCAGGGCAAATATCGCGCTTCGACATCACTGCCCTTAAACCCATAAAAAAAGGACGCCTCCCCCCCCCATGGATAGCCCAAACGCCCCGCTTTTGGGGTTGCGCCAGTTTCCCCAGACGTATGGTCTCAAAATCCCTAAATTTTGGGGGGGAAAATTCCCCAAAATTTATCCCCATTTCCTATATTTCCATACTTGTTATAAAAAGGGTGAAATTAGGCGGGAAAATAAGGCCTCTTCCTTTTTGTGCCCAATTTTGCATGAACATTCTTTCAGTTCAGGGTTTGGGGTTTTCTGGGTTCGGGGTTGGGGTTTTCGGTGCCCACAAAAAATGCAAAAACCCCGTTTTTTTTTTTAAAAACTTTTATACTCAGCGGGCAGGAAATTTTAAATACTCAGGGGCGGGAAATTTTAAGAGAGAGAAGAGAGAGGGGGAAGAGAGGGGGAGGGAGAGGAGAGGAGAAGAGAGAGAGAGAGAGGGGAGAGAGAGAGGAGAGAGAGGAGAGAGGGGAAGAGAGAGAGAGGGGGCGAGACGGGGGGCGAGGAAAAGAGGAGAGAGAGAAAATAACGAAGAGGGAAGAGAAAGGGAGGAGGGGAGAAGAGAGAGAGGGGAAGGAGAGGGGAGAGAGAGGGGAGGAGAGAGAGAGATAACGAGAGGGAAGAGCGTAACGAGAAAAGGATAACGAGAGAAAAAAGAGAAGAGATACGAAGATAACAAGAGAAGAGATAGCGAGAAATAAAAGAGAAGAGTTTAGCGAGAGAAAGGGAGAAAACCCGAGGAGAGATAACGAGAAAAACCGAGAGAGAGAAAAACGAGAAAATAAATCAGCTAGCGTTTATGTAAAGGGGATCATACACGTTTAAGATCGCGGAAAACTTTTTGGCTCCCCACCATGTATGCCTTTTTTTATGCGTTGACTCCTCCCGCCTTGCATGGGGAAAAAACCTTCACGTTTAAGAGAAATGGGCCCAAAGGCACCATTGTTTTTTTTTGAACTGAAAACTCTCCCCCGCTACCCACCTCTCAATGTAAGTAGAGAAAGTTCAGGGGTTTTTTGCTGATCACTACGCGCTTTCCCTCGGACCCGGGTTTTCCTTTCGCAAATGGAAGCCTGAACTGGGGGTTTCCGTGAACTGGTTCTTAAAATGTCGAAAATGGAAGAGGGCCTTATAGTTTTACTCCATATGTAAATTAAAAATTCCCAATGTTGATTGAAATGTCCCTACAATAATTCATACTTTGTTTTTACACCAAAATTTTTACTTTACCATGAATTAAGTGGGCATAATTATTTTTTTTTATTAAAATCTCAAAAGGTTTCTGCAAAAAAAAAGAAAAAGGCAGTAATAGGTGCCTCATGAGTTTTTAATAAAAAAAAATTTTTAATAAATTTTCTATTTTAGGCTGGGGGGTTTTTGTTTATTTCCTTAAATTGCTTAGAAATATGATACAAAAAATTTTGGGAAAATTTTAAAATGCTTTTATAGCCTTTTGGGGGAAATTTAAAGGGGCCTTTTCCTTTCCCGACTTTTCATAAAACCAGTTAAGGGCCCCAAAAGTTTTCAGGGGGTTCCATTGCGCACAAAAACCCTAGGCCCAAAGGCGCCCCCGCGTAGGACTCGGGCAAAACCCGGGGAACTTTCTCTCCCCACATCCATTGGGGTAAATTTTTAAGTTCACCCATTTCCAAAGGAATGGCTTTGGCAGAAAGTTAAATAAACGGGGGAAGAGTTAACAAGTTTTTTTTAAAACAAAAAGGACAAAGGGGAAGAGGCCCTATAAAGCGTAAAAACAAGGGTTCAAAGAAGAAAAGGGAAGAAAAGGCCGCGCATTAATGTCGGTCACAAAAAGAAGAAAAAGGGCCCGCCGTTATAAAACCCAAACCATTCACATCACAGATGGGTGATATGATGAAAACTTCCCCATGTTAAAATTTGGGTTCCCTTTTTTACCTCATCCTCCCCCTTAAAATACCTCACATATCTGCCAAAGACCCGCAGTGGATGGTACTGGTACATAATATTTTCCCTCTTTTTCACTAAATCGCCCATCATTGCGAGAATAGCCCCCAACACGGGAGGAAAAAGCTTTTCCCTTCCCCTTTCCTTGCCAAACTTGCTTGGTTTTTTTGTAAAAAAAAACACGGGGTTTTTTTGGGGGGTTCCCCTTTGTGAAAAAATTTCGAACCCCAAACCCCGAACCCAGAACCCCCAACCCCAAAATGAAAAAAGGTTCATGCAACTTGGGAAAAAAGGAAGAGGGCCCTTTTAAAAAATCCAATTTAAAATTCTGGGCCCTACTGTCTCCGTAAGCCCGAAAAAAAGAATAGGGAAAAAACATTTGGCTACCAAAAAATTTTTTATTAAATTAATTTTATCAAACTCGAAACCTCATTTTTATTGGGATTTTTAGATACGAGTCATCTGTTGACTAGTTTTTTCATTTTTCACCCAAAAATTTAAAAAATTTCCCGGCCTTTCAAAAACGCTTTGTATGCAGAAGTCCCCAACCCAGAGTTTTAGAGTTGAGGCGTTTTTGTAGTGGGCCTTTTCCCGGGGTAAAAATTTTACTTTTTTTAAGCTCCGCCCTGCTTGCCCTCCAAAAAATTTTCGATTTTAGCGCTGCCCAAAACTTTTTTCTTGATGTTGCCGAGAGTAAAAGGTCCCTCACTTCTTACCTCTTTCAGAGGGGTCAAGGAATATCGTTAAGGTTTTACCTTTTAATTTAAGGCCCAGAAAGGGGAGTAGCGTTTATTTTCTGTATTAACATCGATATCTAATTTTTTTGAGCTCTTGAATGGGCCCAGCATTTTTTTCTAACTCTTAGATTTACTTTAAATTTAAAATGGGGGGAAAAGTTTAAGGGGGCTAAAGAAAAAATGTTATTTGAATATCTAATTTTCTACACGCCCTTTCCGATGTGGGGTCGAGGATGTTTTAAAGCTTTAAGGGACCTGTAAAGTATGATACGCTACGTGTACCACATCTACGGGTTTCACCCAAATTTTTTTTGCCTAAACCTAGATTAAAGCTGGTTTTTGAATTTATCCCCCGTGCATTCCCCCGGTTTAAAAATCCAAAGGGGGGGGTGGTTTTGGTGGGCGGGGTGTGAGGACGTGGGGGTGGGTGGGGGTTTTGGTGGGCGGGTGTATGAATGGGCGTGTGGTTGGGGGGGTGGGTGGTGGGCGGATGGGCGTTTTGGTTTGGGGGTGTGTGGGGGGCGGATGTGTGATGGGGGTGTGGTGGTGGGTGTGTGGGGGGCGGATGGGTGAAAGGGCGTTTTTGGGGGGTGGGGGTGTGATGGCGGATGGGTGATGGGGGTGTGGTGGTTGGGGGGTGTGGTGGGGGGGATGGGTGATGGGCCGTGTGGGGGGTGGGTGTTTTGGGTGGGTGTTGGTTGGGCGGGGGGGTGCTGGGTGGTGGTGGGTGTGTGGGGGCCCGTTTGGGGGAGACCTCCTTACCGTGTTTGGGGGCTGAAACAGGGCTGTGAAATGTTCGTATTCGTGCCCCGCGATAGGTTCTCTAAAAAGGGTTTTTTTTGGTGTGTATAACTAATACCAAAATTTTTACATTTCTATTGCAAATGTAATATCAAATCATGAATATATTTAAAATATTTACTATACTATAGCCAAAAATACACCTTTTGGGGGCTAAGCCGCAAGCATCAAAGAAGATTCGGGCAAAATTGAAAAAATTGAGGGATTGGGAAAAAGGGGTTTCCCCGAAAAGTCGCTGGGGGAATTTTAAAATTTGTGACCTTTTTTACCTTTTTAAGAGTCACCACTCTCTTCCCTTTCTACTCCTTTTTTTCCTAAACCCCCTTTTAAAATTAAATACAGTACCTTTGGGATGTCGTGCCATGTAAAAGAAAGTTTAATTGGTGAAATTTTAAAAGGAAAAAAAAGAAAAATTTACGGAGGAGTTTTGATAAGATTTTTTTCCTGCGCGCGATCTGATTGGGGAGGCTCTTGAAAAAAAACCCCCCACACCCACGACTGTATAAATTTTTCAGGGAAAAAAGTAAAAAAAGTGGATTCTCAGTTTTCTATGCCGCAAAAGAGTTAAAAAAAAAATTTGGGGGGGGCTTAAAAAAAGTAAAAAAATTTTTCCCAAAGGGGAAAGGGCAAAAATACGCCTTTGTTTTCTTTTTTTTGTTTTTTAAATTGTTTACAGATGAAAAAAATTCCCTTTTTGCTGGGGAAATAGAAGAGGAAGGGCACCAAAAAGCCCCGGGAAAAAAAACGAAAAAATTTTTAAAAAATGGGGGTTTTTATCCCGTAAATTTTTTATCTTTAGTAATTTATTTAAGGGACGAATAACCCTCCCTATCTACTGCAGCTTCTACAATCGTCCAAAAAATCATGGGAATATTGATTTCTTGAACCTTTTTAACGTCGAAAAAAACCCCAAAATCGGCATTTATTTACCCTCTATTTTTTTTTAACTTGGCTCATTTGCGTTCCCAAACCTGTCCTTACTTTTCCTTGCCGTCGGTTAAAAAGTCATGTTTTCTTTTAAAAAAAATATTAATAATATTATTTTTAAGCGAATTAAAAAAAACATATTTTTTTCAGAAACCTCAAAATTTTCCCCCAAAACGAGGTGAATGTCCCCTTTAGGGCCCCCAAATCCCCAAATCTAGGGACCAAAACCCAAATCTGGAAACACTGGATGTCGGCCTCACCCGCCTGAGGATTTGGTCCCAAAAAACTCAAGGCACATCTGCCGTCTTTTCAAAATCCCCCACCCTACGCCCCCGGTGCAAAGGAAAAGCCCCCGGGGTCGTTGACACTTTCCGCTGCAGTGTCCTCGGGTTCCCCCTCCCCCGAAACTACGTGGCCAAATTTATCGCCCCCGAACGTCACCCCCTTTGACCTGCCCACCCGCTGGCCGCCGCTGCCCCTCCCCCCCATCAGGGACGCCCCCCCCTTTACCGCCACACCTGTCCTTCCTGAGGGAAGAAATAAAAACAACTGTCCCGACTGTGATTAATTCACGGCTGTACCCCCAGGGGGGTATCGTTTGACTTCGACATCACGCCCTTCAAAAACAAAAACAAAAAATCTAACGAGTGGGGGTACTATCCCTTTCACTCCCCACCTTATAGCGCTTTGTTAACCTTGTGTCCCTTTAATTAAGGGTTTTTAAGGGGTTTTGTTAAAGACGTGTTTTTAGCCATATTTCCCGGGTTTTTTTATGGGTTTCTTTGGGGGAAATTTTCGGGTTTTTTTTTGGGGGTTTTTTGGGGAGGGGGGGAAGGAAATTGTCCGAATTAACTTTTTGTGATTTTTATTTTTATTCTTTGTGTTATTTTTTTTTTTTGTTATTATTTTACACTGGGACCAGAAGGGGTGGAGTCGTTGTAACAAGTTGTTTGGGTAAATTTTTACGGAGCGTTTGCCCACTTTTTCCCCCCTTCCCCCTAAACAAACACACACACACCCCCCAACACAACACAGACACAGACCACACACCCGTGGTGAGGGGAAGCACCTCATTTCCAAAAACCAAAAGCCCCCGGTTTTCGACCCCCGGGGCGGGCGGAAACATTTGGGTTTTCCTTAAAACCCGGCCCCTGTCCCCCCAGCGTGAAGGGTACCGGGGTTAGCCGGGGTTTGTGACCCCCCTCCCGGAGGGTGGCTTCGGCCAAACATAAGCAAAAGGATGAATGATAAAAATATTGTAGGGAGACGGGGCCTACACTTTTGTCGGCCCTTTAAAATACAACTAGATGAACACACACACACACCAAGCCATCATCTCCAGATTACATGGAAGAAAATTTTACCTAGATAACACTAAATCGCCGGACAACGTTTTTTTCGCTGTACAGACGGGGTGGCGTTAATAGTTCATTCTACATCCCTGATTTTCAAAAAAGTTAGAAGGGGGGTATTGGGTCTTGTGTCATTTTTTGCTTCATCTGTGTCTAATGGGCTATAAATGAACAAATTACAAATATATCACCGAGTGGCGTTTCCGCATAGTTCTCAGGGTTTTTTATGAATTGGCACTCGTCTTTGTACGAAATGGTTGTTTTAGGTTGAACTACGGGATAGGGAGTTTTGTACACAAGTTTTTTCGACACGATTTTTAGTTTTTTGTACATTCCTGGTGCGTTTCGAACTTTTTTTTTTTTTTTTTTTTTATATAAAACATGACAAAGGACTGGCCAAAGGGGAAAAAAATGGGGGAAAAAAAAGTATTAACCCATAAGGAACACAAAGCCCGCTTTTTGCCCCCCCTATAAAGAAGAAGTAGGAGAATAAAATAAAGAGGGGGAGCCCTTTAGTTCGGGAGGGTCTCCCCCAGGAGGGAAGAAGACAATAAGGACAGAGAGAGAGACGACGACAGAAGACAGGGGAAGAGAGATAGAGACAGACAACAGAGAGAGGCAGACGACAGAGACAGAAGATGGACAGACAGACAGAGAGAGAGAGAAGGGAGAGACGAAGAGAGAGACAGACAGACGACAGACTGACAGAGAAAGAGAAAGTCGCAACTCGTGCTCGTATTTGCGCCTTCCCAAAGCCACCAAGATGGCCGCCCCACAGCAAATGGAGGGCGACAATGTTAAAAAATTCGGCCCGAGGGAAGGACGTAGTTTTCTTTGGAAGGGACACCACAATACCTAACGATTGGGGTACTATCTTTAACTCCCCCCCTTTTAAAGCGCGTAGTTAACCTTGTGTAAACCTTTTAAATTTAAAGGGTTTTATGTAAAGACGTGTTTGTAGCTCCTTTAGGCAAATTTTTTGGTGAGAAAACCCCGTAAAAAGCCGGCTTTTAGGGCCCTTTTTTGCGGTTTCTCTCTCTTTTTCGTGCCTCGCCAAAACGGTTTGGCCGGGAAATGTTCGGGGCCCTCGCCCGCTCGGCGCTCCCCACTGAAAACTGTAAAAAAAAAACTCCCCACCTGACAAAATTGTACCGCGAATGAAACCCGTTAATAATTTTACGTAACGGATGACGATTTGTGAATGGATCCCAACACATACCCCTTCCCTTTAATGTTTTTTTTCTCCATAAAAACCCAAGGACATTAATGGGAAAATTTAAAGAGGCGGGCCCCTAGGGGCTTTCATATGGGGCGGGGCTGGGTCAAATTTCCCACATTATTTGATTTATTTTTTTTTTTTAAACGTTGCACCTGTTTGGCAGGGTGGTATAAGGGAAGGGTTTCTTTTAACGGGGGCCATCATCTGCCCGCCAGTCCCGGGGGGATTTTCCGTTTTGGGGGTTGGGTGATTTTTTATTTTGTTTTGGAAAGGGATAGGGGGGTGTTTTTCACCCCTTGGAAAATTTTTGGCTTTAAAAATTAATCTCTCTCTCTCTCTCTCAGCTTAATGAATTACTGTTTTGGGATATGGGCTCAACAAAAAATTTTCTCAATTTTACTTTTTTTGTTTTTTAAAACTGCAAAAATATTGAGCAAATCTAGTTTATTGGGGAGCAAGATAAAAGGGATCACGTTATCCTATCAAAAAAGAGTTAAAGTGGTTAAAAATTAAAACAGTTTTTTATAAAAAAATGTTTCGCGGTTTAAAGGCTGTCAAGGGGTTTTGTCAATAAAAGGGGTATCAAGTTTTCCATTGTCAGGGAAAAAACAGCCGTAAAAACAAGGCCAGTTTAAAAGGCCCTTTTATGGCCAAGAGCCAAAAACAACTGGTGCCAGCCCCATCACTGTAAAAAGGCCTTAACTATGCAAAATTTTCCCTTTCATGCATTTTTAATTAGGGAATTTCCTACATTTTTTAAGTCTTAAATTAAAAATTTATTTTTAAATTGCCCTAATAACTATAATTTTTTTCCCCCAAATATAAAATAGCAGTTCCCATATTTTTTAAAAAGTAGGTATTTTTAAAGATTTTTTTTGAACTTTTGATTTTCTTTTTTTTTTTTTCTTTTGGTTAATTTTTTTTTGGTTTAAAAATTTTAATTTTCCCTTTTTAAAATGTTTTTTTTTTTTTTTTGGACTTTCCTTTTTTAAAAAAATTTTTATTTTTTTTTTTATTTGGGCTTGGGACTTTTTCAGAAAAGGTTTCCATTTTTAAAAAATTAAAAAAATTTGGGGCCATAGAACATCTTTTGGTTTTGATTTTTAAAAGTTTTTGAATATTTTTTAAAACCAAAAAATGGTTTTTCTTTTTTTTGAAATTTTACCAAAAAAAATTTAAATTTATTAATTAAAAATTTATTTAATTTTTCCCCCCCTTCAATTTAAAAAAACCCCCCTTCCCCTTTTCTTTTTCAAAATTTTCTTTTTTTCCTTTTTTTTTCCTTTCTTGGGTTTTTTCGGAAATAAACCCCAAACCTTAAATGGGCCAAAACCCCCGGGAAAAAAACATCCCCAAAAAAACCCTTTTGGAAACCTTTTTTTTGAACTTGTGTTCCAAAATTTTTTCCAATTTTAAACCCAAAATTTTCCCTTTTAAAAAATTAAAATTTAAAAAAAATTTATATTTTTTTAAAAATTTTAAAATAGTAATTTAATTTAAAAAAAAAATTTTAATTCATATTAATTTATAATACCTTAATATTTAAAAAAATTTTAAAAAATATAAAAATATTTTATTTATTTTTTTAATTTTTATAAGGAAAAATTAAAAATTAATAAAACAAATAATGAATATAATAAATAAAAATTATTAAAATTAGTTTTAATAAAATTATTATTTCAATAATTTAACCAAATTAAATAATTAAATTTTTATATTAAAAATTTTAAATTTTTTAATAAAAAAATTTTTATAATTTTTATTTTTATATCAAAAATTTTCTTAATAATAATTATTAAATGTAAAAAAATTATATATATAATTTCTTATATTTTTAAATTTATTATACAAAAATTTTTTTAGGTTTATATAAAAAATTGGTTTTAAATTTTTTAATTTATAATTTTTTTTAAAATATTATATAATCTTGAAAATTTTTTTTAATTTTTTTAAAATTTTCCCCGTATTCTTTATATTGTATTATTATTAATTAAATTTTAATTAAAAAAATTAATTAAAATTATAAAAAAAAGGGAATTTTTATATAAAAAATTTTTTTATATAAATTATATATAATTTTTAATTTTAATTTTTAAATTTTTTTAAACAAATAATCATTTAAATTAATTTATTTAAATAAAATATAAAAAATTTTACCATTAATTTTTCTTTAATAAAATATAATTTAAAAAAAAAAATAAAATAAAATATATATTATATAAAATATAAAATATATATTTTTTATAATATAAAATTATATTTTATAAAATATATATTATATAATATTTTTATATATATATATTATATATATATATATATTATAAAATATTTGGTAAATTTTTAAAAGGGAAAAAGGGGCCCCACCCCACTTCTTCTTCTTAAGCCAACAAGTTTGGGGGACATGGGGGGAAAAAACCCGGGGGGTTTTTTGGGGGGGGGAAAGCAAACAAAAGGGGAAATAGGGGCCCCCACAAAAAAACCCAAAAAAACTAAAAAAATTTTCCCTATTTCCCATAGATTTTAAATGGGGGCCCATATTTCCCTTATTGTGTGCTCCCCCCCCCAAAAAAACCCTGGTTTCCACCATGTCCCCAAACTTGTTGTCTATAAGAAGAAGAAGGGAAAAAGGAGGGGAGCCCTTTTTTCTAAAGATTAAAAAAACTCTAAAAGACCAACCGACCCCCCCCAGGGCCCCACGGGCTGTGCACTAAACCCAACCCCGACCTGACCTAAAAATAACCCTTTCGGGACTTGTTTTTCTCAAGAAACCCCGAATTTTAATATGGGCCCCTGTAGGCCAAAATAAGGGTCGGCATCATTAAAAACTAAAAAGAAAGTGTTAAGGGGAAATAAATATAACCATGAGCCAACCCTTTTGGGGCCAGCTTACCGTGGGGCCCCTTTTTCTTAAGATTTTCCCTCAACGCCCAATTTCTAGTCATTTTCCCCAATACCCATCACACCTCCACCTACACATTAATATTGTTCAGTCCGTCAACAGTAAAAGTTTTGCATACTTAGATTAACTTGCAATTTTGGTGGTGGAATTCGGATGATGGGGAAGGGGTTTTGGACTCCCCGTCTCCGTCGGGGGAGGGGTTTTTTCCCAAAATTTTCACGTTTCTCAACAAGTGTGGGGAGATCTCGAAGAACCCAAAAAAAGGGGGTTAAAAAAATCAAACGAAAAGTTTTGGGCTGGGGTTTTGGGGTTGAAAATTAGTTTAAAAATTTGAAAAAAAACGTCTTGTTTTTAAAAGTTTTAAAAGACCGGGGAAAAGTGTTTCACCAGAAAGACCTCTCCATCACCATGTCTTCCCTTTTTTCTATTGTGTGGTCCCCAAAATTAAGCCGTGGGTACTAAATGTACTAATCAGGGTAATTTCTGCCATATTTTCAGTGAAAAAATTCAGCAAAAACACACGTGCGCAAACTAGGCCCTATCGTCCAAACCTGATAAAAACATGCATTTTTCACCGTTTTAAAGTTGTCCCCGTCATGTCAATTTAACCTTTTTATTCTTTTTTTCGTGGTCTTTAAAGGGATGTCCATGCTTCTGAAAGTACATCTATGTTTTACTTTTGTCCCATTTCTGTAATTACGTTTTTTACGCCGATACTCCTGTGTCAGAATCTTCTGCCCTCCCCGCCTATTTGTTGTTATCTCTTTTTAGTCACGGCAACAAGCGGGGAAAAAGCCGTGGTAAGCGAGCCCTGGCTCTCGCTTCTTATGGCTTTTTTACGGCTTGACCAACTTTGGGGCCCAAACCTTTAAAAAGCCGGCTTCTTAAAAGTGCCCCCCCCATAAAGAAAAAAGCAAACTGCAAGAAGCCCGGTTTTTTTACGGCCCTTTTTCACCCAAAAAATTTGCCATATTTCAGGGTATTTCGGTGGGTTTCTGTGGGAATTATCTTTTTTTTTGTGGGATTTTGGATGTGTTGTGGGATTTTGGTGATGGGGGCGGAAGGAAATTGTCCGAATTGACTTTTTGTGACGTTATTTGTTTCTTTGTGTTAATTTTTGGTATTATTTTACGATGGCACCAAACTTCCCTACACTATTGGGAGCATGGTTTTTGTTTACCTTATTGTATTCTAAGAGACTTTTTCTCTTGAACTTTCCGTCGCAAATCAATAGTTTCGGAGATATAGAACATTTTAGGTGGGAGGAGGAATATGTCTCCTTGTTTACAAAATGCCTCCCTCTTCCTCTTCTTGTGACTTACATCGCTTTTGTTTGGTATTTTATTAAACCTTTTTATTATTGGACCCAGTTAGGAGGCTAAAGGTTAGGTTATGTTAGGTAAGGTTAGGCTAGGCTAGGTAAGGTAAGGTAAGGTTAGGTAACGTTACGTAAGGTAGCCACGGGTGCGCCTCCGAAACAAAAGCGATGCAGGTCACAAGAAAAGGAAGGGGTCCATAAAAACACCGGATCTGAGCAGTAAACACCGGCGAATAGGGCCAAAGGGGCTTTAATAGTGTCTAAAAAGAGGATATATACATGACATTAGGCGTAGTTGTATCATAGTTTATCAAATATCGATATTAAGAGATAACTTGTAACACGGGCATTTTATATTGAACAGCGATCTGTGTCATTTTGTGTCTTCGGTTATAATGGACGAGAGTTTCGCGGTTGTTTTCAGAGACACCAACTATTCTTGGCCTACAATAGGTGCTTGTGTAACGCGGAAAAATGGGTTAAATACTTTTGACCCATGACTGGCGAAGAGTTTAAGTTGAATGGGAGGGGGTAAAGTGATATATAAAAATCGAGTAACAAAGTGAGTAATTTTCCTCCACTCCTCAGTTCTGAATCACTATATGAAAATATACTGTGATATATTTTATATCGGCGATCGCTGGCCCGGCCACGTAGGCTGGCGGAGGTGAAGAGTAAGGGAGACGCCATATCAGTTTAGTACCAGTCAACAAGTCAACGTGTCGAGTTGGACACGGGAGGTGTGGTTCTCACCCTTGGTAAAGGGTCCCAAGGTAGCTGTGGACAGCTGTGGAGGAGACAGCTGGATGAGCTGGGGAAGAACACCTGTGAACATTTTTTGAGTGAACACCAGGATTACAGCTAAGGATTAGTCTGATAGCTGGGATGTGTGGTCATGTGATTCTTGACTCAACAACTTTCAGTGACGGGAAATGATTTAGAATTAGAGAGGATACTTGTGATTACGTTCGGGTCCACGGGCTAATACTAGCGTCGTGTCGATGTGAATAGCATTAAGAGGGTTATTACAGTACTAGCCGCAAAGCCACCCTCCGGGCGGACTTTTTGAGGGCTTCGGCCCACCTAGAAAGAAGAAGAAGAAGACCAAACACAGACTCTCCAGATAGCCCCTTCTAGCTTTCCTGAAATCATGGATGTAGAAATGTATGTATTAACGCCAACCTATTCACATCACCCCCAACCCATTCACTCACCCATTACCCATCACCCCCACCCATTCACTCACCCATTACCCCCCCCCACCCATTCACTCACCCATTATCCATCACCACACACCTATTCACTCACCCATTACCCATCACCCCCCATCTATTCCCTCACCCATCACCCCCCACCCATTCATCACCCATCACCCCCACCATTACCCATCACCCCACCCATTCACTCACCCATTACCCATCACCCTACATCAAGGTTTCCTCAATTCTCGCAACCCACTTTTTTCACAATTCTCGCTAATAGGCTGCTAAAAAAAAAAAAAAAAAAAAAGTGATCGGATCATCTCTAAATGGGTTTTTAACCTTCCCCTTCTCGACCGGTTTTCCCAAAACTGTGCCCTATAGGGGGGTTCCCCCACAGGGGGGGCACCCGGGGCGGACACACCACACCTCTTTTTCTCTTTTTTGTTTTTTTTGGGATAATGCCTCAAGCTATGATCTACCCCGCGCATTTAGTGTTGGGCCAAAACCACCACCCCGGGGGGGGTTTCAAACCCCCCCCTGGCACCCCGGGCCCCTTATGCTGGGGGGGAAGGGGGTAGGGATTTAAAAAGACCACCCCTCATCTTTTTGCTTCCCCGGGGTCGAACCCCGGGACTTCTGGGTTGTAAACCGAGCGTGCTAAAAATACCTACAGAGTTACACCACCACGCACGACGCACGCACGCACGCACGCACACACACACACAACACACACAAACACAACACACACACACACACACAACAACACACAAAACACACACACACATATTATAGAAGGAAGTGACGGGAAATAATTTAGAATTAGGGAGGGGTCTTGTGATTTCGTTCGGGCCAAGGGGTAATACTGCGTCGTGTCGGGGTGATTAGCATTAAGAGTGTTATTAAGTGGGGACATATGTTAATGATTATGTAAGGAAAGAGTGGGGAAGTATTTACTGGTTTATCAGTAAACTGAATATATCAAGGAAAAGACAACGAGTTATCTTTTACACCCATTAGTTCTAACTTATTCTCTTAATCGTATAAACTTCTTTTTTTCCCACTTATTGTGGGTGGTGGCAGCATATTAGCCAGAATTGTGGAGCCCTCTTGACTTAACAACGTCAAAGCAATAAAGCTACAAAAGGGGCACAACACTTGTTCTAATGGTGCTTGTTTTATTTTGCACAAACACCCAAAAAAAAAAAAAAAAAAAAAAAATATGTAACCTAACCTTATGTTTTAATGAAACCTAACCTAACCATAAAGGTTTTAATGAAACCTAACCTAACCTTACAGGTTTTAATGAAAGCTAACCTTAATCACAAAATATACTTTTTTTTTTCTTTTTTTTTTCCGCAAAATAAAACAATCTTCATTAGAACAAGCACTTATTGTAGGCCAAGAAAAAATAGTTGGTGTCTCTCAAAACGACCGCGAAACTCGTCCATTATAAACGAAGACACAAAATGACAGATCGCTGTTCAATATAAAATGCCCGTGTTACAAGTTATCTCTTAATATCAATATTTAATAAACTATGATACAACTATGCCTAATGTCATGTATATATCCTCTTTTTAGACACTATTAAAACCCTTTTGGCCCTATTCGCCGGTGTTTACTGCTCAGATCCGGTCCGATCTGGAGTTTTTATGGACCGAAAAGGAAGAGGGAGGCATTTTGTAAACAAGGAGACATATTCCTCCTCCCACCTAAAATGTTCTATTATGTCTGAAACTATTGATTTGCAACGGAAAGCTCAAAGAGAAAATGTCTCTTAGAATACAATAAGGTAAACAAAAACCATGCTCCCAATTGTGTAGGGAAGTTTGGTGCCATCGTAAAAATTTACCTAATTTTTTATTGTTATTCTTCTACGGAAAATCTTAAGAACAAGGGCTCCACGCTAAGCTGGCCCAAATGTTGGCTCTACGTATTATACTTATGAATTACTGCCCCTTAAACACATCTGTTTATATTTTAATGAGTGCCGATCCTTACTTTGCCTACATGGCTGATATTAAATTTCAGGTTCTTGAGAAAAACTAAGTCCAGTGAGATGCGCAATGGACGACGAGTTTGAGAAAGTAGTGCGTATCTAAGTAGTAGGTATAACCTACGTATATGTTGTAGAAATTTATGCTACAAACATATTTAATATGAGTTCTTACCTAATCATCAAACCCATGTCTATCCTTTCCCAACACATTATCCTAGCTAATCAACTAACTAGGATACTTATCGGTGGATATTAGGGTTGAATTACGTAGGCTTGATCAATACTGCAAGTCCTTGTGACCCGATGTGGTCGCGCGTGATCAGGGCCGCCCGTGAATGACAGAAGCGGAGGCGGTGGAAGCGTTATTGTGGGCGTCAAGTGGGTTTTCACACCCTGTTATCCATGACGCACGGCAGATTGTTATATGTGTCGCCAAGACAAGTCCTATTGGTTTATCACTTATATGTACAAAATTAACGTATGTACAAAATCTCTTCATTATACAAGCACGTATATTAGTAAGAGATGTTATCCTCACGGAGGGGTTGAGTGTACTGTACTTGTACTTAGACAAGCACGTATATTAACAATAGATGTTATCCTCACGGAGGGGTGGAGTGTACTGATAGTTTATTAGATGTTACTATCATGAATGGCTGGAGTGTACTGATCTCTCCAAGGTGGGCGGCTGCCATCGCCGCACCAATACCTATACGTGTCAATCGTGGTGGCGGCGAGGCGCACCCCTACCAATACCTGCCATGAATACACGCAGGATAGGTTACAAATATTATGACGACGACCAATAGCCAGTCGCTCCAATCAAGGTGCTAATTATAAGGTTGCAAATGATTAATAGCACTGAGAATATTAATGTATCCTATCCCAGTACTAATCATTTACTTAAATTGCCTTAATATTACCCATTACCATTATAATTATATATACATCCCTATACGCACTCCCCCTATGACGAGCGGAAAATGCCTCTCACAAGGGGGGGGGGGGAACAAAACCACCACTCTACTAATTATGAGAGGGTGGTTGATGGATAATTTTCACACTGGGGGCCGGCGAAAACTGAAGGTCCGCTTCATGTGACATCACCCCAGGCCACATAGCGCCGGAACATTTCAATAGTGGTTTCGGCACTGGTCTTTGGCTATTTTAAAATTAATAGTCTTGATAGAGGTACCATTGAATATGCTGACATATACTTGATCAGGGGGAGAGTTATCTCCTGATGTTATAGTATCCCCAGTATCGTCATCACCATTGACCTCAAATGGTTTTAGGAGCTCATTATCAGCGGAAGTTCGGAGGCTGGGTGGAGACTAGCCCTACACTCAGATCTTTAAAATTTAAATTTGAGAGATTTGAGGAAAATTTTGACTGCCTGTCTCCCCTGTTTTTATCCAAAATTGATACCTGATATCGTTTAATATTTTACTTTTCCGCCATGTAATGGTTCCTATGATATTCTTCCACCAACTTTTAGAAAAGATAATGGCTTTTTTGGGAATTATTTATGGGATGGCAGGTGGTATTTGGAAGCCCGTTAAAAATTTTCGACCTCGCCCACCAATTCTGCCCTAAATGACAAGGAAAAACCCTAAAAAATTTGGAAAATTTTTTTCCCTATGGGGGCTGGTTTGAGGCCAATAGCTGATTTTCCCCTCGGGAAAATCCCTGCTTTTGTTTTGTTTTTACCAAAAACTTCAAAGGTCAGAGCTACCCTTTTAATGGATTGGAAGAAAAAATTGAAAGGTTTTAATTATTTTTGCTCAGAAAGGAAAACTTTCTATTTTGTACACAGGATCGGGGATCAATTCGGGTTTCCCCTTATTTTCCTACAATATGTCTGACTGAGTGGAAACCTGTATGGGAAATAAATATTACACTCTTTCAGCCGGGTGGGGCCCTTTTAAAAACCATAATCCTTTTGTTCAATTTTGAGGTTATTATTTCCCCCCGACACTTTATTTTTTAGGATTTCCTTTTGTGGCATATTTCTTTATAAACGGGAAATATCACTTTCCTCTAATCCCTCACTTTTTGGGGTGGGGGGGAAAGAAGTATTTTCCAAATTCTGGTAATTAATAAGGGTTGGGGCATGACTGGGAATTCTCTCCTGTTTTTTTCCGGCTGTATGGGAAATGGGGGATGGGCCCCCATTATTACCTTCCCAAACCACATATTGAACATAAAACCGTTAGTTTTTTGATGCCCTTCCTTAAGTAACCCCAAAATAATCAGCTCCTATTTTAAATTTGGGAAAAGGCCCACCCAACGTCTTTGAAGGTATTACTAACTACCCTTTAACACCTTATCCCTCCATTTCAGCTGTTTCTTTTAGTCCATTAACATTTTTAAACTGATACCAATATTTTTTTACTACTACAGCAGCACCCTCTTTTATATCTTCCAATTGACTGGGGGTTTGAATTTATGTAAAAGGTTTTTGACCTCATTTTGGCAAAAAACCCTGATTGGCTAAGTTAAATTTTTTTAATTAGGGGTAGTTGAAATTTTAATTTTTTCCCCAAACCAAAATTCCCCTGCGTTGAAGGATCTTTTTTTTGGCAAAAACCCGGGCCAAATATCGTTTTTTACATTGCTGAATCCCCCATTTGATTTCGCATTCAATTTCCGCAGTGGGAACCCAGCTGCTGAACAAACTTTTATTGTGACTGCCTTTTTAAACACTGTAGGGTCTTTTTTTTATTATCCTGTTGGAAAAAGAGCGAGGGTTAAAAAATTTTTTTTTCATTTCCTAAAGTTTTTTAAGCTTATAGGGCAGGCTTTTAAAGCATGTTTACCACGGAGACGGGTTAAAGCAATTCCCAAAGGCGCTTTAAAACCTTTCAACCTCGTGTAAAAATCTGAATATTATTACATGGGGGGGGGTTGGATGTCCCCCCCCCCCTCACAAAAGAAAACAATTTTTATTCGTACTTCATTTAAAGTCCCCTGGTTTTTTAAGGGTTTTGTTTTCTATTTTTTGAGTGGGGTCAAAGTGGTTTACTGGTAGGCTGAGAATTTAAAATCTTAATTCCAGGCATTTTTGATTTGCGTAACGGGCGCAGATAAACCCCCCAATAACGGGGATTTTTAAACTCGGAGGGGGGCTGATTAGCTGATTCCCCTCCAAAATAATGTGATCTCCCTGGGGGGGGGTTTTTTGTTTAAACCCTTTTGAAAATTTTTGGGTTTAAAGAAGCTTTCGCTGTTTGATGAAAAAAAAGGGGCACACTCCAGTAATCCCCCCATATTTAAATACTTTATCGGATATCTTTGACATTCCCTGTTTTATAATTGATAAAACCCTTTCTGAATCATTTTCTTTAAACCCCACTTGTTCCCTTAAATTTAACTTCATAATGGCAAATAACCCTCCCCATATTTATTTCCCTTGATCATTTAACAAAGGTAGACCTGTCTTTAAATTTAAAATAATCAATAGGAAATTTCCTTAAAATTTCGTCCCCCACACTTTTATAAATTTTGTGTTTAGCCCTTGCCTTTAAATTAGCTGATAATTTAGTGCTTGCTAACTTCGCCATGATTTATTTTAATTTACTCAAATAAAAAATTAAATGCAAGATTCGTTACTAAAATGATTGTTATTTTTTATTAATTATTTTATCCTAAGTGGCGGTATGCCTACTCGGCCTAACAAAAAAACCCCCCCCGGGGGCAAAGGGGTAAATAAATTTTAAAAAAAAACCCCCCCCTAACTTTCTTTTAAAAAAAATAACCCATTACGTAACCTCTGGTGTTATCTACTACCTGGCCCTTGTTTGTTTAAACCCCTGAGTCTTCCTGAAACCCCCCAAAATAACCCCCCCTCCCTCCCATAACCAACAAATTTTGGTAGGCTCATAATTTTTAAAGCCTCCCAAAAAGACCACCTTGAAAACAATGAACATCAATATTCCTCACTCGGGGGACCAAATGTAAAATTTTGCTAAAAACATATTTAAAGAGTTTTTTACCCAATCATCAAACTTTCCCCACACATTTTTCCTAGCTAATTTAAATAACTAGGATGGCTTATCGGTGAATTTAGGGGTTTAAAATTAAAAGTAGGCTTGATCCAAAAACTGCAAGTCCTTTTTGATCCGATGTGGTCGCGCGTGATCGGGGCCCCCCCCGGGGAATGCAAAGGGGGGGCGGTGGGGGAAACGTTATTTTGGGTGTCAAGTGGGGTTTTTTCCCCCCTGTTATCCATGACGCCGGCAATTGTTATATTTTGTTTCCCCAAAACAAAACCTTTGGGTTTTCACTTATATGTACAAAATTAACGTAAAGTACAAAATCTCTTTTTTTTTTAAACCCAAACACCTATATTAGTTAAAAATGGTTTTCCTCAAAGGAGGGGTTTTTTTTCTGTACTTTTACTTAGACAAGCACGTAATTAAAATAAAATGTTATCCTCACGGAGGGGTGGGGGTTATTATGTTTTTTTAGAAATTTTTTATCATAAAAGGCTGGGGGTTACTGATCTCTCCAAGGTGGGCGGCTGCCACGCCGCACCCCAAAACCTATACTTGTCAATCTGGTGGCGGCGAGGCGCCCCCTCCAATACCCTGCCACGAATACACGCAGGATAGGTTACCAAAAATTAGACGAAAGACCAAAAGCCGTCGCTCCTCCAAGATGCAATTATAAGGTTGCAATGATTAATAGCACGAGAAATTATGTATCCCTTTCCCCGTAAAACATTTACTTTTAAAATTCCCCTTTAATTTTTACCCAAATTAAAAACCCTTATAATTTTTTAATACATCCCTATCGCACTCCCCCTATGACGACGGAAAATTTCCTTTGCTCACAAGGGGGGGGGGGGGGGTAAAACCCCCACCCCTACTAATTAAAGAGACCTAGGATGGTTTATGGATAATTAAACCCCATATTAGTTTTAAGCGCCCCCCGTTCCCCTGGTTAGGTTTTGACTAGTGCACAGGGGAAAGGGGGGGGGGTCCCCGGGGGGGGGGAGAGGGGCCCCCCCCCCCTTAGGTTTTGGTTAGGTTTTGTGCACAGCACGGGGGTCGAAAGGGGGGGGGGGGGGGGGGGGGGGGGAAAAATGGGGGAAAAGGGGGAAAGGGGGGAAAGGGGTGGGGGGGGGGTTTGGAAAAAATTTTAAAGGGAAAAATTTCCCCGTTTTGGGGTTTTTTTTTGGGGCCAATTTTTTTTGTCGGTCCCCCCCCCCCCTTCCCCTTCCCTTTTTTTCTTAAGGAAAAAAAAATTGGGGGGTGGGAAAATTTTTTAAGGGGGTTGGGGGGCCCCCATCCCCTTTCCCCCCAAAAAACCCAAAGGACCCAAACCCAAATTTTTTTTCCAACCCACCCCCCACCCAAAAACCCCCTTTTCCCCCAGCCCCACTTGTTTGGGTTTTAAAAAACCCCCCCAAAGAAAAAGTGGGGGGTTTGGGGCCCTTTTTTTCCCTTAAAAAGATTTTACCCCCAATTTCCTTTCCTTTCCCCCCTTGCCCCCAAACAAACCAAAAAAAAAAAAAAAACCCACACACACCCCCAAAACAACAAAAACAAAAAAAACACACACACCCTTTACAGACAAACACTCCGTGGTGTAGGGGAAGCACGCTCGGTCCACAACCGAGAAGTCCCGGGTTCAATCCCCGGGTGGAGCGGAAACAAAGGGGTTGTTTCCTTAAAACCTGAGCCCGTCCACCCAGCGTGAATGGGTACCGGGTGTTAGCCGGGGTATGTGACCTTCTCTCCGGGTGCTGGTTTTCGGGCCAACACAAAGCACTAAGGATGAATGATATAAAAATGTTGATATGGAAAACGGGGCCACACGAGCATTGCTCTGGCCCTGTAAAATACAACTAGATGAATACAACAAAATGAATACACACACACACAGTCACAGACACCTAAACAACCACTCACACACACACACACCACACACGCACCACTGATCTATATAACATGGATCGCGGAAGCCTGGTCAGCACTGGTTCCAACTGTCCGCCATCTTGTCGTAACCAAACAAAGCTTGTTTCTGCGGCTCGCGTTGCTGTCTATCTGGTGTTATCGCCCTCGTCATGCCAAGTTGTGCTTGCTGTCTGGCTGTGTTATCACCTCGTCATGCCAAGCTGTGCTGCTATGTCCTGTACAACAGACCAGGACCTGGAAGTGGCAAATCTTTCCACCTGTGAGTAACACCACACACACACACACACGCACCCACCACACACACACACACCCCCACCACACAACACAACGCACCCACCACCCACCACACACACACCCACCAACACACACGCACGCACCCACCCAAACACACACACCCACCCCACACCCAGACACCCACACCCACACCACACACACACCCACACCCACACCCACACCCACTCCCCACCCAGCCCATCCACTCTTAATCCTCTACCCACTCCAGTCATCCACCTACTAGTTAAAAAAAAAATATAGGTGGGTATGGTATACTTTTTTTTATATAGGTAGATATAGATATAAGTTATTTTTTTATACTTGTTAAAAATTAGTGGGGGAAAGGAAGCAGACCTGAGTGCGGTTATGATACAAATGATCATATATGAAACATTTGTATCATAACCGCACTCAGGTCTGTTTCCCTGGTGCGGTTATGATACAAAATTTTCATTTGTATCATAACGCACTCGGTCTGTTTCCGTTCCGCGCGCTTCCTAATAAGCGGTGCTTGTTCTAATGGAGATAGCTTTATTTTGGGGAAAAAGAAAAAAAAGGGAAAAAAAAGTTCCTTGTGGTTAAAGTTAGGTTAGGTTTCATTACCAAACCCATAAGGTTAGGTTGGTTTCATTAAAACCTTTAAGGTTAGGTTTAGGTTTCATTAAACCTATAAGGTTAGGTTTTGGTTTCATTAAATTGTTTTTTTTGGGGGGTTTTTGCGCAAAATAAAACTATCTCCATTGCAACAAGCACCTATTGTAGGCCAAAAAAAATAGTTGTCTCTAAAACGACCGCGAAACTCTTCCATTATTACCAAAATTGTTTCGTAGTCTAAATGAAACCATAGTCGTTTCGTACACTCAGCTCAGAGTTGAACTTGACTACTAGAGTTACGAACGACACCAGGTAGTACGAAAATACTCAAAATCAGTGTACGAACTAACTACTTTCAATTCAATATACCTAATTAAGAAAGGTTTTTTGGTTAGGCCAAAGGTTTTTGATTAATTTAAACTTCCTGTAATCCCCGAGAGTAGCTTCTATGGACCACTGTGGCTCGCGCCGTACCCGTGGCGGCGGCGGTACGGGGCTAGCGCCGTTATAGTGGACGAGAACTGCGCGTTCGCTCATTAGTCAGACAAACACACAACACACTCGGTGGTTCGCTCATTAGGTCTGTACACTGCACTCTTAGCCTCTCGCTTTACCACATACAATAAACCCTTCATGCTCGCGGGGGTTAGGGAACAGAGACACCCGCGAGTACCGTAAATCCGCGAGCATGACAACATTAGTCATTCATTTACCCTTTTTTTTTTTTTTTTTTTTTTTTTTTTTTTTTTTTTTTTTTTTTTTTTTTTTTTTTTTTTTTTTTTTTTTTTTTGCAAGGAACTGGCCAAGGGCACAATAAAAATGGGTAACACAAAGCCCGCATCGTCGCCAGTCCCTATAAAGAAGACAGTAAGAGAATAAAATAAAAACTGGTAGGCCAATTTAGTTCGGGAGGTGTCTTGTTACTCTTCTTTTGAAAAGATTTAAGTCATAGGAAAGTGGAAAAATAGAAACAGGAAGAGAGTTCCAGAGTTTATCAGTGAAAGGGATGAAAGAGTAAAGATACTGATTAACTCTTGCATTAGGAAGATGGACAGAATAGGGATGAGAATGAGTAGAAAGTCTTGTGCAGCGAGGCCGCGGGAGTTGGGGGAGGCATGCAGTTAGCAAGTTCAGAAGAGCAGTGAGCATGAAATACAGTAGAAGAGAGCAAGAGAAGCAACATTGCAGTGGTGATTTAAAGATTGAAGACAGTCAGTCAGAGGAGAGGAGTTGATGAGACGAAAAGCTTTTGACTCAACCCTGTTTAGGAGAGCTGTATGAGTGGATCCTCCCCAAACATGCGAGACATACTCCATACATGGGCGGATAAGGCCCCTGTAGAGAGCAAGCAATTGGGAGGGAGTAAAAAAAAAAAAAAAAAAGAAGAAGGGGGGGGGTTGAAAACCCGCGAGTAATCAAATCCGCGAGCCTGAAACCCGCGAGCATGAAGGTTTATTGTACACCACACCTGTCCCCTACACACTTGTACGCCTCGCAAACACCTGTAGCGCCTCGCACCACCATGTCCTACACCCATGTACGGCCTCGCAAGCACCTGTCACGAAAGACTCAAAATTAGTGTACGAACTAACTACTTTCAAATTCAATATACCTAATTCAAGAAAGGTTTTTTTGATTAGGCAAAGGGTTTGATTAATGTAAAACCTGTAATCCAAGAGAGAGGTTCTATGGACCAATGGGCTCGCGCCGTACCCGTGGCGGCGGCGGGACGGGGGCTAGCGCCGTATAGTGGACGAGAACTGCGCGTTCGCTCATTAGGGCAGACAACCACACACTGGTGGTTTCGCTCATTAGGTCTGTAAACTGCACTCTTAGCCTCTCGCTTTACCACATTACACCACACCTGTCACTACACACTTGTACGGCCATCGCAAGACACCTGTCACTACCACACCTGTACGGCTCGCAAGAACACCTGGGGTCACTACACACCTGTACGCCTTCGCAACCACACCTGTCACTACACACCTGTACTGCTCGCACACACCTGTCACTATAAACCTGTACGGGCCTCGCACGGACCTGTCAATACACACCTGTACGGCCTCGCAACACACCTGTCACTACATACTCTACGGCTCCGCAAGGCGACACCCGTCACGACATAATCTGTACGGGCCCTCGCAACACACCCGTCACTACACACCTGTACGGCCTCGCAACCAACCTGTCACTATACACCTGTACGGCCTCGCAAGGCACCTGTCACTACCACACCTGTACGGCCTCGCAACACAACCTTTACTGGCCTCGCAAGCACTGTCACTAACACACCTGTACGGCCCTCGCAACACACTGTTGTCTGTATATCACCGTAAATAAATGACTTGGAAGGTGCGGACGATGCACTAGGTTGGAAGTTTAGTAGGAGTAGGTGTTAATAGTAGTTGTAGGTGGTAATAGTAGTAGTAGGTGGTAATTTTTTTAAGGGTAGGTTTAAAAAAAAGTAGTAGTAATGGTGGTTAATATAGGCATCACATGCCAGCAGCCAACACCCAAGCAATGCCTGCCGAGCCCATGTATTGTTTTGGTTATTTCACAGACTGGGCGGATGGTGACTTCAGTATCTCGGCCACAGCTTAGCCCAGATCCGCGATCCATGTTAATAGATCAGTGGTGTTACCACGTGCTTGATGGGAGTAGTGGGTAGGGAGTCCACGGGGGTAGGTGTCATCAAGTGGTGGTGGGGAGTTAGGGGGAAGTAGACGAGGGGGGAGTGTCACCATGTGGTGGTGGATAATAGGGGGAAGGTAGTCGAGGGGGGAGTTTTATCACGTGGGGGTGGGAGTAGGGGAGTGCAGTCTGGGGTGGAGTGGAGGTGAATGAGAAGGGGGGGGGAAGGCGGAATGGGGTACAAAAAAAGGGGGGGAGCGGAATGGGTACAAAAAAGGGGGGGGAAGGCAGGGGTGAAGGAGCGCGTAAACGGTTTTTATCGTCACGATAAAAACATTACGGACGCATCCGATAGTGTCACGAAGCTGCTACATAGATAATGAACGCACGATAGGACTACGGAATACGCTGCGTGGGTACAAAAATCGGGGAGCTTCCCGATTTTTTAAGCACGCATAATTTTCGTGTTGGGACCTCGGCCGGAGCGCGGTCACGATGGACCCATAAACCAGGACCAATGACGACGCCGCGCACTGCATTGTTGCGCTTTCGTGGTTCGATTATGGAATGTTGTGAAGGAGGGCTTAACGAGATATAAGGGTGGGAAGAGACTACAATTTTACCGGGTTAGGTTATGTAGTAATTTATTTTTTATTTTTCATCTCTTCCCCCCCCCCCACCCCTTTAATTTACGTTTTAGAGTATTGATAGGATTTTTGAAAGTATGAGAAAATAAAACCACTAATAAAGGTCGGAAATGACTAGAATTTTACCAAATGTGGTTCAGATTTCACATAGTTTAATTGAAACTTTTTCCACCCATATTTACATTATTGGTGGTACTAATTTGTGGCCATATAATGGTTACAGCAATGTAACAGTGTTGCGAGAAATAAATAAATGTCAGCATCAGATTTTCATTGAAAACTATTTTTTCTCTGTGGTTGGGGCCTTGCGGGAGAGAGGCCTAGGCCATGGCCTACTCGGGCCCCCCCTAACAATTCGCCAGGCCCAGCGCCACAGGGAAACTTTATTGTAGGGGGTCTATGCTGTACGGTAGGGTTCGGGAACTAAAAAAAAGAAATGGCGACGCTATAGAAAACTATTTTAGGGGGGTCGATGCTGTAGAGGCTAATAATTGTCTGAGAATGGACAAGTAAAAAAAAAAAAAATCAAATACGGTCTCGTAACTGATACGGGTACCGGTATCGCCCCCCTCTCCTCTCCCCCCCCCCCCCCCCAAAACTGAAGTTAATTACCCCTCTAAACCCCCCCCCGGTGGGGACGTCCCGGTATTATCCCTCTAAACCGGTATCGGCAATACCGGTATTTTCTTGATACGCACAACCCTACTGAGGACCAAAACGGGCGAGACAGGGGGCGTCAGCCCACGGGGTGTCCGCCAGGGCGTTTCAGCAGCTGGGTTCGTGGCATCTGTGTGATGACGTTGGCAGGGACAAGGTGTGGACACGTCCTGATCATCACGGTTAATCTCCCTTCAAATATGAGTTAGTAGATACTTTAATGATTAGGTAGGTGGGTGTGGTTATAAGGTGTGTGGGTGGGGGGGGTGTGGTTTGGGGGGGGTGTGGTATATCATAGTAGAAAAAGTACATGCAGGAAATATACAATTATGGTCCTACCTAACCTATAATGCCTTCTTCTTCTTCTTGTGACCGTTGTCGCTTAGTATCGCTATAGGTCCTCTTCAACTTTCGTCTCCTTCGAGACAAAATTTGTTACTCTTCCCTGTTATTCACTGGAAAGACATTTTGATCAGTTTTCAGTCCTTTGATTATCATCTAAGTCATTGTTTCTTTGTTTTTTATCTCCCAGCACTGCGTTAGGAACACTTTGTGAGGTTTACAATCCTTTCAGCAACAGGGCTCATGGTTAAAACAGCTCCAGCATGAGTGAGTTGAGCGGGCGTGGAAACAGAAGAAGAAGAGGAGACATAAGATGGACAAATGAGGTGAAAGGAAGAAGGAAGTTCTTTTTAAAAGGACAAGCAATCAGATAATAATGATGTGGAGAGGAAGGAACATAAAGTGAACCAAGGAGATGAGACACAGAGCAGATAAATACATACGACGGTTGAATGACATACGCCGGGAAAGAGGAAGAGATAGTAAACCTGGGGGGCATTTTCGAACACTACTAAGACCATCTAGGGGACTAAGACCATCTTAGCGCTAGTGGACATTTTCGGAAGCAAATTTCGCTTCCGCTAAGACCAGACACGCGAGGTTAAAACTAAGTGCTGTCACACGGACAATTTTTCTGGCAAATTACAGCCGGCACGCAAACGCGGCCCAAACTCTGATATAATTGCGAGTTCTAATGACACCATCGTGTTGGTCTTGACCCAATATTCTTGCAGAATATGGTCACCAAATTCCCACCACAAACCGTATAATTATTTGACATTTTATTTTAAGCACGCTTCTAATTCAATATACAGAAGCTGAAATACATCGCTACAAAAGTGGCAAGAACCCGATATACAAGACGAAATGTGAAGCCCTGTTACAATCTTGTACGTGTTTTAACAGCGATTTGAAGGATACACACCAAGACAATTTAAATGAGGTTATGGATGGATACATTTCCTGTTGACGTTCTATTAATAACTAAAATTTTCAGGGGGATACCAATTATATTGATTCACTTTGATGTGAATGTGAATGTTTTTGTATGAACGCACTTCCATACACGAATCCATTTCAATCTCATTCACCAACCCTATTTGTGAACCAGTTTCTCCATGTTTCTCCCTATTTTTCCAAAGACGCTTCTTCAGATTACATCTTGAGAAGCCAAAAATTGCATTCAAATTATTTGTACCTCGAAAAGTCGTGCTGACCAAAACACGGCAAGGTGTTGCCTTTGCGAATAATTGCAGCATGAATATTGGAGAAAAGTTCGCCCATGTGACCGCGGGCTTAAGGCAGGGTTAGGGTCGTCTTAGCCCGCAATTTTCTACGTCAACCATAACAAACATGGTTATATTATTGGTTTTTTTTTTATTTTTTTTTTAAATTAAATTTATTATATTTTAGAGATATATAGTATATTAGGCTGTATAATACAATATATAGATATATATAGGTGTGGGCAAGACTACTCTATACTGGACTTGCTACTCGTGCCCCGTGCCAACCGCCCATGACCAGTGGAGGCCAGTTTTGCGATTCCTGCCATTTTTGAACTCCCTCACCTATTTCCATTACTAAGCTTTATCAGTATATATGAATATACCGTATCTTCGTAACTGTTTAGTTTTATAATATTATCAAAAAAAAACAGTTAAATACACTAAAGAAATGCCATTATGAGAGAGTGAAGAAATATGCATGAAGATTCCACAGAGCAAGTCATGAAGCCAGGGCAGGGATGATCGAAAATCCCTCGTAAGGGACCAACTTACGAGGTATGGCTACAAATAACCTTACGAGTGGGCTGAGGAGATGCTCGTACCGAGCCCCGTCACTACGTACGGTTATCGGTGGCTCCTGGGTGGGGACTAAGGGATATTCTAGGATATGTGTGGGAAAATTATGCTAACCAATCACAGAGCAGCGCCCTTCATGACGCGGCCTCTATATAAGCAATCATCATGACTTCTCAGCTGTCAGGGAGCCCGATAAATAAATTTAAAGAGACTTCAAATGCGCTGTTATGCTAAAACGGCCGCTTTCCGAGAACGCGTCCCGCGGAGCGATTTAACCTAAATAACTACAACACTTAACACAAACTATCATAAACCCTTACCTAACCTTAAACCAGACCTAAACATAACTTAACCTAAACACTATGTTTGCCGGTGTTGAGCTAAGATTGGCTGATTCCGAAATAGGGCGATTTTAGCTCACTATCGCCAGAATGTTACGATAATACATAGCTGCCTACATCATAGCCTTTCAGAGTAATATTCTCCCAACTGATTACTACAGAGACGTACCCAGGGGTATATACCTTGATGCGCTGATCATGGTTCGAGTCTCGCGTGCCCGAAAAATAGTATCTATAGACCACCTGCTGGCCAGCGCCGTAGTATGCGTTCCGTGGCCCTGCGTACTCTGTTATAGTGGACAAGAACGGCGCGTTCGCTCCTTTAGGTCAGGACAAGCACACGGGGGGGCTAAACCGCACTTGTGACACACGTGACACTTGTGTGCAAGGATAGTAATAACTTTATAATATCCTTGCTTGTGTGTATACGTGCGCTGTGTACTAGTACGTCAGACATTTGATACCACCCACCACCCACCGCATCATTATAGCGCAAAACGTGTATGATGAACTACGTTTTGATTCAAGAAGTGACCGATATTATATATTAATATATAGATTTGCCCTGATAGAAATTTAATTACAAAGTACTATAGGTATTGATGTTAATATGTATATATGAGTCAATGAAGCAATCAACACCATCACATTTCAAACAGCAAGCATGAAATGGCTCTACATACACAATAAAATAAAGTATAGTGATACAACTTGTAATTATTGTTTGTGACGTCTAGCCGCCTTCAAATTTCACGCCCTTAGGGAGTTAGGTGCTCCCGACCACCCTTAGCCTCGCGGTCCGTAGCAGTGAAAAAAAATGGTTTGAGCATATCCCTTAGAGGCGCTACGAGGGGGGTGGTAAGTCCCCTAGGGGAAGTACTTACGGCCCCGTAACTCTTTCGAGCATCTCTGCCCAGGTGTCAACCGATTTTGCTTTGTGGCAGGGTGCATATCCTGCACGAAGTGTGGCTTGGGCACACCTCGAAGCAGTCAGGCAGATTGTCACACAGCAGTTCCAATAATGTATATTGGTTCATTTCGACTCATTTTTGGGGAGCACCAAAAGTTTCAAACACCATGGAAGAGAAGCATCCCCACACCATTAAGGAATCTGGGACTCTTAGTGTTGGTGTGAAACTTTGGCGCTTACGGATCAATGCCGGGATGGCGATAAATCTCTTTTCCTGCTGCTGGTAACGTAAATTTTGGCTCATCACTCCAAATACTTCCTTTCCAGTTCTCAGTATCCCAAGGGAGGTTCTTGCGGCAGAACTGAAGTCTGTTTGTCCTTATGAACCTTCCTTTTAGGAGAGGTTTTCAGGTCGGCAACAAAGTGTTTAAATCCAAGGTCGTCATGGACTCGACGTCGCACTGTCCTGACAGACACTTCACCAGCAGTACATGGTTATTTTCCTTTAATGTCTACCGGAAATACTGGGGACACTTATCAAACATCACGCTTGATGATGTTTAATGTTCTTGGGTGGGTTTTACGGGGCACCTGCCAGGGGTAATTTTTTCCCGGAAATCGTCGTCACCAGAGTTGAAATTGTGCACCCAACGGTGACATTCTCACCACTAACGCCTGTGTTTTCAGCAATATCTTTCACTGAGTGTTCCTGCTTGTGGAGTGACGAAATAGCACTAATGTCTACTTGTCACTGGTCTAACCTCCCATAGTCCACAGAAGAGGGCAGATAGAGGCCAAAACGCTCGTTGTCTTAAAAATGCCAACGGGCTGGCAATCCTCCGCGGCACCTGGCCTGCACAGCTGGTAATGGATCACTGGGTGTCGTGAGCTGAGCTCAGTGACAAACTGGACAACACAAGATCACTGCCCAGGTACCCTGCAGAGTTGCCAAATGCCCAATAAAATTCAAATATGAGAGTATGTTAGTTTTTCTTAGTGTGCTCTGTGAACCGGTTTGCCTTTGTTATATAACGTAAAAATGCAGCGCTGCTCATGAGTGCAGAAATCCCTCTATCCACACTACTGCCAAAAGGTGATATAAATTGTTGAGTATGCTTAATAGGACGTTAGGCGTAGTGGAATGCCGTCAAAGTATAAAATTCAAAGTAAAGAGCCATCCTTCATATTATTATCGAATGTGTTCTGCGCGTTAGGCATAAGACCGATGGACGCCACTATTTACGTCCCGCGTACTGTATAATATGATACACTGTATCTTCGTGGGGGTGGGGGGGGGGGGGAATGTTGTTCTATATATAATATAGATAAAAAAACTGTAAATACACGTAAAGAATTCCATATGCGACTGAAGAAATATGCATGAACTTATATTCACTTAAAACTCTCGCAATTTTTGGCCAAAATTTGCGTCGTGAAGACTTTTTCAGGAAACATATCAATAGAAGCAGATTTAATTAGCTTTCCATTTGCTATATTTCTTTTCTAATAAATGAATTAGAACCATGCATAAATTAGCGTTAACTAAATAAAGTAAACATCATCCATCGGTAATTATCCGATAGGATTATGTATTTTTTTAGTTAACGCGAATTTATGCCATAGTTATGATTCATTAATCAGAAAACGAAATATAAGCAATGGAAAAGCCTAAGAAACATCCCGATTCTTTCTATCGCTAGCATCTAAATGTTTTTCTCGCCAAAATATTAAATGCGATGAGTTCAAGTGAATATTAAGTTCATGCAATTTCTTACCAATCATAATGGCAGTTCTTTATTGCATTTTACTGTTTTTTGATGTGATGATAGATAGAACAAACATTTACGAAGATAACGGTATAATCATAATATACTGATAAACCATAGGAAGGGGAAAAGGGAGTGATGTTCGGAAAATGGCAGGAATAACAAAACTGGCCTCCACTGGAAATAGCCCAAAATGAGTAAGCAAGTCCAGTATAGAGTAGTCTTTTGGTGTGGGCTATATATATACTATATAATATATAGGGTGGGTTTGGGTGAAATTAGATATGATTTGGACAGAAACGGTTAGCAGATTAATTCTAACCATCAAAAACTCACCAGAAAAAAATTCGTTAACACGATAATATCCACATACGGCTATGATGTGTGTGTGGGGATGAACAGGGAGAAGGAAGAGGCCAGGAGAGAAATAATAGAAGAAAAAAAGGAGACAGAGAGAGAGGAGAGCACCCCGGCGTGGTGACTGCACTGTGACTGTAGCAGCAAATAACATATCTGGCAACTCAAGGAGAAGGAATAAGAGGAGGGAGAGAAAAATAATAGAGAAAAAAAGGAGAGAGGTTAGACGAGATGAGAGAGAGAGAGGAGAATGATCCATCGGCGGGGTATACGTATTTCACGCCAAATACAGATTGTGTCGGCACGCGCTGATTGGTTGAACGGAGGTGGTGGCACTAAGAAGGCGTTGGCCGTACGGTTTAGGCCCCGTACTATTAAACCTTCCGCCCGGGGCTGGGCGATCGCCTGCCGATGAGCAGGGTTGGCGGACGTGAGTGTCGCCACCGGTAAACCTTCTCCTATTCCGCTCGACTCTGGCGAAATAGCGCAGGAAATCACGGGAATTCAAGTTGTTTAAATCTACAGTCGACACCACTGCCCACGAAGTGACCCCCCGATGCTGGCTCTCTTAAGGCAAAACTCCTATATACACTGTGATAAGGGGGATGCTCATTGACCTCATCAAGGAGTGGATTGAGGGCAATAGATGACAAAACTAACAAATTATATGCCGTTGATTGCACGTGTAGATACTCTTCCAGACAGTGAGGTTATTAATCATTAAAGTTCGTTCATCACTGAACACGTGCAACACTATGTCACATGCTCCTAAGGCAGTTAATGTGATATTAACCATTTAACCTTATTGGCCACCTAACTCGTACAAAGATAGGGTATATTATGGTATGGGCTTCCAAAAGTCCTCGGATTTTACCTACATCATCGATGTAGAATTATTCATTATGAATATTTTGACCCCATTTCCCCATGCTCAATTGAATAATAATGGTGGTACATGTTACTACCGAAAAATCTACCGTTATTCAGCCATACTGTTTAAGTTAGGTTAAATTAGATTAGGTTAGAGGTGGGAGTTTGGTTAGTAGGTAACATAATAAAAAAAAAAAAAAAAATATCAATACTATGGCAGTGCGAAAGCGGAGCAATTATAGGTTTGCGTGGCGGGGGCGGGCACCCCCCACATCTGTAAACAAACATTGATTTGCGACAAAAACGAGTTGCCAGATTCATTCAAAACAACATCAAAACTATTCAGGAAAACTAAGTTTTTCGACTCGAAATCAGTGAAGCACTTCCGAAATTTTACCAAAGATAGTCTGATAGTTATAGTTTAAACTCGCTCACTAATCTAACGTGCAAACAATATATCATATACTCCAGTAGTGATAGTATTAAAGATCAATCACCAATCAATCAATCAATATTAAAGATCAATCACACTTAAACCTAAAATGGTAACAAATCGATCATATACTTCCAAGTAGTTGTATTATTTGAATATAATTTATCACGCTTACCTAACATGCAGCAATCGATCATACTTCCAGTATCGATATTAAAGATCATCACTTTTTAATGGGGATTTGGCCTTAGTGATAGGTAAAAATGTGGGTTAGGTTAGTGAGTGTTAAAGGTAGGGTTAGGTTAGTTAATATTTCCTATCTTAATGGTTACAGGAGTTTCGTACAACAGTTGTCGTAACAGGTTTTGTTAGTGTTTCGTACACTGATTTTGAGTTTTTTCGTACATACGTGATGTCGTTTCGTAACTAGTAGTAAAGTTAAACTGAAGTCTGAGTGTACGAAAACGGACGATGGTTTCAAGAGATTACGAAAAAAATTTTTGGTGTACTAATCTAATGGTTGTACTGGAAACAACTTGTTGTACGAACTGACTGCACCCGCTCCTATCTATACCCACTCCTTCCTACTTAAAAGATCTTATATCTATGAAAAAGTAGTGATTTCCGACGGAAAATCATTGAGTAATGTTTCTCAGAATCTGTTTAGTAAACAGAAACAATACATCATTAACCTAACATCACCACTTAACATGCAACAATCGACATATACTTCCAGTAGTTATAGGAATAATTAAATAGTTCACCACTTAACCTAACCTGAAAAATCTATCAGATACTTCCCCCCCATTTTCCCCCCATGTAGATAATGAATCATTAAATATAGTTACCACTTAACCTAACATGCGGGGGTATACACACTATCAAAGACTCCAGTAGTGATATGAATATTTAAATATAGTCACCACTTAACCTAACCTGCAAACAAAAATCTATCAGATAATCCCAGTAGTGATGTGAATATTTAAATATAGTTCCCCACTTTAAACCTAACATGCCACAATCAATCATAGCTTCAAAGGGGGCAAGGGTTGATATTAATTCATTTAATTCATTCCCACCAAACACAAGTACAAAGACAAAACAATATATAGGTTTGTGATATTAAAACATTAGGAAATGCTTTCAGTATGTATATTACCAACCAACTTTTAATTCCAACTCAGTCTCGTCAGAACAAATCTAGGCTGTCTTTCTGTCTTTCACAGTTCTACCTGGCCAATCTGATACTTTCTGCTTTGTGGATCAAGGCATTTAATCTTCAAAATCTAGCAGTGCGTCCATAATCTGGAAAATAGTATATGAAACAAATAAAATCTAACATCCATCTTAAATATAGTGTAAGTGACTTTTAAATAGAGAAAATAAATAGCCAAAAATAAGTATCAGAATAAATTCAAAAATATTAAAAACTATTCATGACAAAGTTTCGTCCTCAAAAACAGTAAGACCCATAAATGAAAATTTAATTAGGTTAGTGAACTAGCAAGGGGGTTCCGGGGGGGCAAGGCCCCAGTTATATCAGGAGGGTATGTTCATATGGGGAGTATTGGTTGAAACTGCATATTTATCCTTCTAATGTAAAAAAAATTGTAACTCATTCAATTTCATCTTGATTAACCAAATAAATAAAATGTATTAATTTACACTAGGACAGAGTTTCCCTGCACGTATGGTACATACATGCATACTCCTGTATGGGAGTATGGTTTGTTTACCTTATTGTATTCTATGAACACTTCTCTCAATGAGTAATAATTACTTTTGGAGATAAAATTCATGCTATATTCGGGAGGAGGAGAGACAAGGTATGTGCGCTCACTCTTCTTCCTCTTGTGACCTGCATCGCTCTGTTTTTCCCTTGCCGCGGACACTTTTAGTGAGGATTGGGCTTTAGGGTTAAAAGTGGAGAAGTGAGTGTAAAGTGGGTTAGGTTAGTTAATGTTCTGTCTCCTACAGGTTACAGGAGTTTCGACACAAGTTGTTCGTACCCAGTTTTTGTAGTTGTTTTCGTTACACTGGATTTTGAGTGTCGTAATACGTGATGTCGGTTCGTACTATTGTAGTAAAGTTAAACTTGAGCTGAGTGTACGAAACGACTTGGTTATATAGACTACGAAAACAACTTTTTGGTGTACTAATCTACTGGTGTACGAACTGACATGCAAGCCCCTCTATATCACTCCCTTTCTACTAAAAGCACTCTATATCTCCGAAAGTAGTGATTTTCGACGGACGGAAACACTGAGAGAATGTTTTTTTCAGAAATATATAAGTAAACAGAAATCATACGCCCAAAGTGTAGAGAATTATGGTCCTAGTGTAAAAATTTACCAAATAAAACCTAATTACAGTGTCGGGAGCACACTATTATAAGCACGTCTCACGTGGAATTATAATGAGGGTCAGGAGGCTATGACATAGCTCATGTTAAGACGCCATCACCAAAAACATAACCTGATATTGTGTAAAATAAACTAATCAATTCTATCTGATATACGACAGAAATAAAATATTTAAGTGGCGGGAGCACAATGTATATAATCACGTTCTCACTGGATTCTATTGAGGGTTGAGAGGCCTCGGAATCGATATAGATCATGTAAAGATCGCCATCACCAAAACATACAATGATACATTAAATTGTTGCAATATGGTCCCTAAACCAAAAAACATATTGGACGAAAAGGCAAAATACATCCCCTGGGTGGCGGGTGGAGGTGTCTGGTGCGCAGCTGAGCTAGAACCTCGATGGTGCATTTTGAAAAAATATATATGATTATTTTCTATGGAATATACTTGCCATCAAATATTTACCGTCGCAATAGGTTTTCTTATCTCATTGAATGCTTAATAGTATGTAAAAAGTTTATAAACTGAATGCAAAAAATGTTGATCGCCCGGTTAGAGAGGGACGTCCACCAGAACTCATGTTCGCCAGGCTATTCCATACTTCTCCGCAGCCCTGGCGAAGCAGCGCCTGGCGAAGCGCTCGTGGCGTTTTAAAAACGAAAATCGGGAGCGCCTGGTGCGAACGCTTTCGCCAGCCTGGCGAAAGCTTTAAAAGTTACGCCTTACTTGTCCCCTTACACGAGGCTAAGATGAGTCCTAAAATGCTTCCTTAGTAGGCTTCTTAGCCGGTATAACTAAGGCGGTCTTAGGAAGCTAAGAGAAGTAGTTTGAGCCCCTTCGAAAATGCCCACCCTGACCTGGATTGCACATCTGTGTGTCTGTCAGCAAAATTTTAAAGTAAATTGGAAGAAGAAGCTGAGAACGGACTAACAAGATTAGCCCGTTCTTGTTACTGCGGCTAATTGTACACTGCCCGACAGACATAACGAGAGATTGAGAAGAATGCACTACACGCAAAAGCCTCAAAAATATTGAATGTGCTATGTCGAATCATCATAGCAACACTAATATATATTTCAGCTTGTTGGGCTTGAACATGAGAGAAATTATGGGTCGCTAGAAACCTCTGGTCTGCAATTTTTGGCCTTTTACCTATCCTGGATCGAGGATCACGGGCCTGAGTGAGAAGACTGAGAAGAAGTGCACACGCAAAGCCTTAAAAATTGATGTAGCTATGTCGAATCACATAGCAACACTAATATATATTTATTTGTTGGGGCAGATCGGCTCGTTCGGGATGAGTGCTTTGAGGAGTTTGTTCACGGTGGCCCCTCCAACGAGCAGCTTCACACCACTGGGTTACAGGCAGTGTATGCCAATCCTCCATTGCGATTCCGCACCCTCTAATGACGAAGTCAGAGAGGCTGTAGCACAGTTGAGGGGTGGAAAGGCAGATGGTGTTTAAAGTAGCAATGCGGAGCTCTCAAAGCTAGGGGTGAGCCCATGATCCGAGGTTGCATGCTGTCCTGACTGAAGTTTGGCAATCAGGTACCATTCCTACTGAATGGAAAAAGGGGGATGGTCGGTCCCTATCTGGAAAGGGAAAGGGGACGTCAGGACTGCAACAATTACCGCTGTAGTACACTGCTCAGCGTGCCAGGCAAACTGCCTTGCCCAATCTATGCTGCCACGGGATCCGCATATCTGATGAAAGCATCAGAGACCTCAGCAAGTCTGGGGGTTGGTTGTTCCGGCGGGGGGCAAAATTTTTGGGGCCAGCCCGGGGGGAGGCGGTGGGGGGGGTTTAAATAGTAGGGCCCTAATTACGGGCGTCATAAAAAACCTCCCTGCGCCACCACGGGCGGGGCCAACCATCCCGCCCAAAAGGGGGCCTCCGGGGCCTACCATCCGACCCCTTTGGGGTACTGCCACAGGCGCTTAGTATGAGGGAAAAAACCACACACACACCCCACACACACACCCCCCACACACCACCAGAGGAAAAAACTCAAATAAAACAAAATAGAACCAGACATACATAGCCATTCCAAAATAATTATTTGGTTTTCTTTGCTCTTTTTTGGGGACACCACAAGTTCCCAACACCAGGAAAGAACATCCCCACACCCTTTAAAGGAACGGGGAATCTTAGTGTTGTTGTAAATTTTTGGGGGGCGCGTAGGGATCATGCCCGGGGGGCGATAACTCTTTTTTTTCCTGCTGCTGGAAACTGTAAATTTTCCTCATCCCCCAAAGTCTCCTTTCCCCAGTTTTAGTACCCAAAGGGGGGTATTTGCGGCAAACTAAAGTCTGTTGTCCTTTGAACCTCTTTGGGGAGAGGTTTTTAGGCGCGCAAAAAAGTGTTTAAACCCAAAGGGTCGTCATGGACTCACGTCGCACTGTCCTGCAACATTTCACCAGCGAAAATGGTTATTTTCCTTTAATTGTCTACCGGAAAATACGGGACATTTATCAACACACGCTTGGATATTTTTAAATGTTCTTGGGGGGGTTTTACGGGGCCTCCAGGGGAAATTTTTTTTTCCGCGGCAATCGTCTCACCAGAGTTTAAAAATTTTGTTGCACCCACGGCTTGCCTTTCTCACACAAACCTTGTTTTCAGCAATATCTTTTCACTGAGTGTCCTGCCTTGGGGAGTGACGAAATAGCCAAATGTCATCATTTTGTCCCGGGTCTATACCCCCCCATAGTCCACAAAGAGGAAAGATAGAAAACGCTGTTGTTTTAAAAATCCACGGGCTGGAAAACCCCTCCGGGGCACCTGCCGGGCACGGGCGTAATGGATCACGGGGTGCGTGACCTTGACTCAGTGACAACTGACAACACAGATCACTGCCCCATTTACCCTTGCAATTGCCAATGCCCAATAAATTCAATTAAGTTTTTTTTTATTTTTCTGTAGTTTGCTCTGGGAACCTTTTTGCCTTTGTTTATAACGTAAAAATCAGCGCTGCTCATGATGTTGGCAAAAATCCCCTACCCCCACTCGAAAAGGTGATAAAATTTTTGATTATTTTAAATGCTTAGGCGTAGTGGAATGCCGTCAAAGTATAAAATTCAAATAAGCGCCATCCTTCAAAAATTATTATCGAATGGGGTTCTGCGCGTTGGGTAAAAAACCCGATGACGCCAATATTTCGTCCGCTACTGTATAAATAAAAACTGTTTTTTTCGTGAATTTTTTTTCTAAAATTTTCAGATAAAAAACTGAAAAATCACTAAAAAAATTTCCATTATGATGAAGAAATATGCAGAACTTATATTCATTTAAAAACTCATCGAAATTTGATTTTTTGCGTAAGCCCCCTTTTTTACTGAAACATATCAATAAAAAGAATTTAATTAGTTTTTCCCATTGCTATATTTCATTTTTCTGATAAATGAATTAAACCATGCATAAATTAGCGTTAACTAAATAAATACATCATCCATCGGGTAATTATCCCGATAATTATGTTTTTTTTTTAGTTAACGCAAATTTTTTATGCTAGTTATGATTCATTAATCAAAAACGAAATATAGCAATGGAAAGCTAATGAAAATCCGCTTCTTTCTTCCTAGCATCTAAATTTTTTTTCTCGAAAAATTTAATGGCGATGATTCAAGTGAATTTAAGTTCATGCATATTTTTTAACTCAACCCTAATGGCATTTTTTATTGCTTTTACTTTTTTTTTATTTGATGAATTTTATAGAAAAAACTTTTCAAAGATAACGGTATATCAATTAACTGAAAACCCATGGGAAGGGGAAAAGGGAGTGATGTTCGAAAATGGCGGGAATCACAAACTGGCCTCCCTGGAAATACCCAAAATGATAGAAAGTCCTATGAGTACCCTTTGGTGTGGGCTATATATATACAAATATAAATATAGGGGGGGTTTGGGTGGAATAGATAGATTTGCGACAAAAAAGGTTCAGAAAAATTCTAAACATAAACTCCCCGAATTTTTTTTTCGAATCACGAAATACCCTTTTAAACTGGCTATGTGGTGTGGGGAGGATGAACCGGGAAAAAAGGGGAAGGGAAGAAATAATAGAAAAAAAAAAAAGGAACAGAAAAGGAGAGAGAGACCCCTCGGCGTGGTGCTGCCTGTGACTGTAGCAAATACATTCGGGCACTAAAGGGAGAAGAAAGGAGGGAAGAAATAATGAAAAAAAAAAAGGAGAGAGAGAGACCCCCCTCGGCGTGGTATACGTTTTTTCCCGCCAAATACAGACTTGTGTCGCACGCGCTGATTGTTGAAGGGGAGGGGGGGGCACTAAAAAGGGGTTTGGGGCCTAGGGTTTTTTGGGGCCGTACATTAAAACCTTCCCCCCGGGCTGGCGATCGCCTCCCGATGCCAGGGTTGGCGGACGTGGGGGTTTGCCACCGTTAAACCCTTTCTCCTATTCTCGCTCGACCGGGCAAATAGCGCAGGAAAATCAGGGGAAAATTAAAAGTTTGTTTACATCTACAGTCGACACCACTGCCACGATGCGATGCTGGCTCTTTTAAAGGCAACTCCTATATCCACTGTGGAAAAGGGGGTCTCATTGACCTCATCAAGGAGTGTATTGAGGCCTAGATACAAAAACCAATTAAAAGCCTGATTGCATTGTAGCTACTCTTCCAAAAGTGCTGTTTTAATCTTTAAAGTTCGTTCATCACTGAACTAAGTAAACACTAGCAATGCTTCCTAAGGCAGTTAATTGTGTATTAACCTTTAAACCTTATTTGCCACCTAACCGTAAAAAGATGGGTATTATTTTGGTAGGGGGCTTCCAAAGTCCTAGGATTTTTACCTACTCATGGGTTTAAATTATTCATTATGAATATTTTAACCCATTTCCCATGCTGCAATTGAATAATAATGGTTTACATGTACTACCGAAAATCTACCGTTTTTTCGCCAAAAACTGTTAAGTTGGGTTAAATTAATTAGGTTAGAGGTGGGGTTTTGGTTTAGACATAAAAAAAAAAAAAAAAAATTTAAATACTATGGCATGCGAAGCGGAGAAATTATATGGTTTGCTGGGGGGGGGCGGGCCCCCCAAATCTGTAAAAAAACTTGTTTTCCCGAAAAAACAGTCCCAAATTCATTAAAAACAATAAAAAACTTTTCGGGAAAACTAATTTTCGACCTCGAATCAGTAAATCCCATTTCCCAAATTTCCAAAAGATGTTCGATATTTATAAATTTAAAACCGCTCACTACTTATCTAACGTGCAAAAATATTCATTACTTCCAGTAGTGTATTATTAAAGATCATCACCAATAAATCAATAAATTTTAAAAGATCAATCACCCCTTAACCTAAAATGTTCGTCATATACTTCCATAGTTGTATTATTGAATATAATTTATCACCGCTTAACCTAACTGCAGCTCGATCAACTTCCAAAACGATATTAAAGATATCATTTTTTAGGGGGGATTTGGCCTTAGTTATGTTAAAAATGTGGGGTTTGGGTTAGTGAGTGTAAAGTAGGGTTAGGTTAGTTAAAAATTTTCCTATCCTATAGGTTCGGGGAGTTTCGTACACAAGTTTTTCGTCCCAGGTTTTTTAGTTGTTTCGTCCCCTGATTTTGATTTTTTTTTTTCCGTACATACGTGATGTCGTTTCGAAACTCTAGTAGTAAAGTTAACTGAGCGATGTACAAAACGACTAGGTTTCATATAGATAGAAAAAATTTTTTGGTGTACTAATCTACGGGTGTACAAAACAACTTGTTACGAACTGACTGCCCCGCTCCATCACACCCCCTTCCTACTAAGCACTTTATTCTAAAGTATTTATTTCCGCGGAAACTCATTGAGATAATTTTTTCTCAAATCTGTTTAGGTAAACAGAAAACCCTTCATCATTTAAACCCAAAATCACCACTTAACACAACAATCGATCATTACTTCCCTTTGTTAAGAATAATTAAAAATTTACCCTTAACCTAACCTGCAAAAATCATCAGATACTTCCCGGATATGAACATTAATAAGTTCACCACTTAAACCCAAAATGCTACCACTACAAAAACTTCCAGTAGTGAATGTTTTTAAAAAGTTCACCCTTAACCTAACCCAACAACAATATCAAAACTCCCAGTATGAGTGAATATTTAAAATTTTTCACCACTTAAACCCAAAAATGCCACAATCAAAATACTTCCAAAAACAATTGTGATTTAATCCTTTAATCTCATTCACCACCTAACAATACAAAGACAAAAAAAATAAGGTTTGTGATATTAAAAATTGGGAAATGCTTTCCCGTATGTATATTACCAAACCACTTTTATTCCAAATCCCGTCTCGCCGGGAAAAAATCTAGGCTGTCTTTCTGTCTTTCACAATTTACCTTGGCAATCTGATTCCTTTCTGCTTTTGGGTGGATCAAGCACTTCTATATCTTCAAAATCTACATGCGTCCCCTAAACCCGGAAAATAGTTATGAAACCATAATAAACTAAACATCCATCTAAATATATGTAAAAAGATTTAAATAAAAAAAATAATCCCCAAAAAAAAGTACAGATAAATTCAACTATTAAAACTTTTATACAAAGTTTTTGTCCCCAAAAAAATAAAACCCTAAATGAAAATTTAAATTTGGTTATTTAACTAGCAGGGGGTTCCGGGGGGGCACAGGCCCCCCCTTATATCAGGGGTATTGTTCAATAGTGATTTTGGTTGAAACTGCATATTTATCCTTTTAAATTGTAAAAAAAATTGTAAATCATTCAATTTTTACTGTTAACCAAATAAAAAAAAGGTATTTTATTTTTTCACTGGGCCAGAGTTCCCTGCACTGTTGGGTTTCTACATGCATACTCCGTATGGGAGTAGGTTTTTTTTTACCCCATTGTTTCTATGAAACTTCTCTCATGAGTAAATAAATTACTTTTGGAGATAAAAAACATGCTATTTTCGGGAGGGAGAGACAAGTGTTTATGGCGCCTCACTCTTTTTTCCTCTTTTGACCTGCTCGCCTCTGTTTTTTCCCTTGCCCCGGACCTTAAGTGAGGGTTTGGGGTTAGGGTTTAAAAATGGGCATGAGTGTAAAAATAGGGTTTTGGTTTGTTAAATTTTATGTCTCCTACAGGGGGTTTCAGGAGTTTCGTACACAAGTTGTTTTGTACCCGGTTTTGTTAGTTTTTCGTACCTGATTTTTAGTGTCGTAATAGTGATTCGGTTTTTTGTAACTCTTTTAGTAAATTAAACTTGAGCTGAGTGGTACAAACGACTATGGTTTCATATAGAATACGAACAACTTTTGGTTACTAATCTACTGGGTACGAACTGCTGCGCCCCCCCCATCACTCTCCTTTTTACTAAAAGCTCTTTTCCCGAAAATGTGATTTTTTGACGGAAACTCACTGGAGAATTTTTTTTTCAATCTATAAAAGGTAAAAAAGAAAAACAACCCCCAAAATTTTAGAGAATTCTGGTCCTTTTTAAAAATTTTACCAAATAAAAAAATTTAGTGTCGGGGGGCACACTATTAAAAGCCGTCTCACGTGTAATATAATGAGGGTCAAAGGGGCCCCTGACATGCTCAATGTAAAGAGCCATCAAACCAAAACTAAAACCCGATATTGTGTAAATAACTAATCAAAATTCTATCTGTATCGACAGAAATAAAAAATTTCGTGGCGGGGGCACAATGATATAATCACGTCTCACTGAGATTCTTTGAGGGGGAGAGGCCCCTGTCGATATACTCTTTAAAGATGCCATCACCAAAACTCCAATGTATCCCTAAAATTTTTGCAAAATGGGCCCTAAAAAAAACAATTTACGAAAAAGGGAAAATAACTCACCCGGGGGGGGGTGGAGGTGTCCCCGGTGCCGTCAGCTGAGCTGGAACCCGATTTTTTGAAAATAATATATTGACTTTTTTCTTGGAAATACTTGCCTCCCATATTTACCGCGCAAAAGGTTTTTTTATCTCATGAAAATCTTAATAGTATTGTAAAAAAATAAACTGAATGCAAAAAAAGTTGATCGCCCGGTGAGGGGACTCTCACCAGAAATCATGTTCGCCAGGCTTTCCAATCTTCTCCGCCCCCCCCTGCGAAACACGCCTGGGGGAAGCCTCGTGGCGTTTAAAAATAAGAAATCGCGGAGCGCCCCGGGGAACGCTTTTGCCAGCACTGCAAAGATTTTAAAAACGGCCCTTACTTCCCCCCTTACACGAGGCTAAGTGACGTCCTAAAAAAGCTTCCTTGTAGTCTTCTTACCCGGGATAACTAAGTCGGCTTAGGGCGCTTTAAAAGTGTTTAGAAACCCCTTCGAAATGCCCCCCCTGACCTGGTGGCACATCGTGTGGCTTCAGCAAAATTAAAGATAATTGGAGAAGCTGAGAAAGGACTAAAAAGATAGCCCCTTCTTGTTTTTCTGCGGGCTAATTGTACACTGCCCACAACAACGAAGAGTGAGAAATGCACTACCGCAAAGCCCTTTAAAATATGAAAGTTGCTATGTCGAAACCATAGCAAAACTAATATATATTTGCTTGTTTGGGCTGAAATGAGAAAAAATTTTTGGGCGCTAGAAAACCCCGGTCTGCAATTTTTTTGGGTTTTTTACCTATCTGGATCGAGACACGGGCCTGAGTGAGAAGAAAAATTTCTACAAAGCAAACCTTTTAAAAAAGAATGTTTCTATGTCGAATCAAGAACACTAATATATATTTAGTTTTTTAGGCAGATGGGTCGTTGGGGTGAGTGCTTTGAGGAGTTTTCACGGTGGACCCCCCAACTGAGCAGCTTCACACCACGGGGGAAGGCAGTGGGTGCCAAACCTCCCTTGACGATTCCGCACCCCTCAACAAGTCGAGAGGCTTTTACAAAATTGAGGGGTGGAAAGGCAATGGTTTTTTGTAAATCATGCGGAGCCCTTCAAAGCTGGGTGGCCCATGATCCCGGGTTGCATGCTGTCCTGCTGCCCTGTGGCAATCAGGTTTCCATTCCTCCTGACTGGAAAGGGGGGTGGTCGGCCCTACTGGGAAAGGGGAAAAGGGGGCCGTAGGACTGCAACAAAATTAAAAGCTTATTAACTGCTTTACGTGCCAGGCAAACTGCTTGCCCACTATTGCTGCCACGGGTCCGCAGTCCCTCTGCTGAAGCATCAGAGACCTCAGCATCTGGGTTCACGCCTGGTTAAAAAGGGTTCCCCACGTTTTGGCCGGGGAAAGCCACATAGCGCTTTGTTTGGGT